>CM075016.1:4382085-4392766 GCA_037576675.1 Pangasius sanitwongsei | reverse complement strand
TGCCTCTCTCTATAGCCAGGCTGTGGCTGCTCTGTGTGTATCTGCCTCTCTCTATAGCCAGGCTGTGGCTGCTCTGTCTGTGTCTGCCTCTCTCTATAGCTGGGCCGTGGCTGCTCTGTGTGTATCTGCCTCTCTCCATAGCCGGGCTATGGCTGCTCTGTGTGTATCTGCCTCTCTCTATTGCCAGGCTTCTCTGTGTGTATCTGCCTCTCTCTATAGCTGCTCTGTGGCTGCTCTGTGTGTATCTGCCTTTCTCTATAGCCAGGCTGTGGCTGCTCTGTGTGTATCTGCCCCTCTCTATAGCCAGGCTGTGGCTGTTCTGTGTGTATCTGCCTCTCTCTATAGCCAGGCTGTGGCTGCTCTGTGTGTATCTGCCTCTCTCTACCTTGTTTTTGTTTTGTCTCAGTCCAATAAGATAAAATTCTCTTTGTGCATTAATCATTTGGTTGGCCAGATTCTGTGGATGAGGGTGTCAGTGTCTTGAGGCTGATTATTGTTAGTTGTGTTAGTCGTATTAGTTTGTTTGTGGAGCCTCAGGACCAGCTGAATGAGAGGGCTTTTTTCAGTGTTCATTTCATGGATTTTAAGAGTTTAAAATGATAAGAAAAATTAATGAAATTTTAAAATGAAAACATCAATTTTAGATGTTTCCAAAAATTGATGGCTCTTTTCTCAATGTGGATTAATAGAGGGTATTGGCCAGATTTTGCCCTGCATGCATTGTTAGGTATGTTCGTCTGTACCCTGAGGACGCTTTTACAAAACTCTGTATGCAGGGCTTCAGTTGGATTTTTGTCTCATTTTTCAAATTCATGATTTAGTAGAGGACCCCAAACTTCACTGACATATAATTCGATTCGTTCTATAACTGCCTGGAATATTTTGGGCCAGATTCTAATTGGCATTTGAAATTGGATAGATTTTTTAATGGCATAGGAAGCCTTTCTTGCATTCTCTTCCAGTTGATTCATAGCCAAGTTGAGGTTTCCAATTGCACTGAATTTCAGCCCGAGGTATGTATAGTTTGTGGCACAATCAATTTTGGTCATACCAAGGTCTTGCTTTCTGTCTCTCTCTTTCTGTCTCTCATTCTCTCTCTCTCTCTCTCTCTCTCTCTCTCTCTCTCTCTCTCAAGTTCACTTTCACAGTGTCCTTTATTGGCATGGCTGTTTTAACAATGTTGCCAAAGCAAATTAATAAAAAGTTATATAAAAAAAAAACAATAACAAATAAAGGAAAAGAAGAACAATAATGAATAAAATAAACACTAAACATGAATAGACATTAATTAAATGCACAGATGTATTACAGAAAGATATGCACTATTGAATTATATAGCTATATAAAATATTATAATAGATAGTATTAGGATTGGAGTAGATTAGAGGTGATTTGTGTTTTTTATAACATGAAGAGTGAATATGAACGTAGCTGCCAGCCGCACTTTCTTCATGTTCCCCTAAAACACTGCTCAGTTTCTGCTCAGTGCTCAGAGAGGAGAGGAGAAGTTTGGGATGATGGCTGTAAATGTACAGTAATATTCCTGTCTCTGGTTATATTTTGGACAAGTCAGAGTGAAGTGCATCTCTGTTTCTACTTCCTGTAAGGCACAATGTTTACAGAGTCTTTGTTCTTTGGGTTTATAGGTGTTAGTGTGTCTTCCTTTTTCAATTTCTAAATTGTGATCACTCACTCTGTGTTTAGTCAGAATTTGTCTTTCTTTCAGGTTCTTGTTCTTTAGATATTCAGCTAATTGGATTTGTCTGTTTATTGGTGAGTATGTGTTTAGTCTGTTTTGAGATTTAATTAAATTTTTCTGCTGTTCAGTGTACGTGTTCTTTAAAATTCTTTCAGATGTATTCAGTCTGGATTTGGGGTGTTTGATTTTGTGTTTGGGTATGTAAGTTAGCATTCAGCTAACTTCCTCCTCAATAACACCACAGCTGGCTTCGGTGACCCGGTAGGGCCGCTGTCATACCATGATTCCTGGTGGGGATTTAATGTTGTGCTGGACCAGATGCGTCATTCCTGGGGTCGTGGAGAAGATGTTGGCAAACTGGTCCACTAGCTCCATTAACTCTTGGTGCTGTACTCTTCTGGACCAAGATCTGAGGAGAGACTGGCAAAGGTGGGGTAGTGGCGCAGGCTCGATCCACTTTTTTAGCAGATTGATATGCTATGTCTGAGTGTCTGCACGCTTAACGGGCTTTTGCAGGCGGTAATTCACTGGGCCCACCCATTCGAGTACTGTGTATGGGCCTTGCCAGTGAGCCATGAACTTCCATTTGGCACTCGGGAGGAGGAGGAGTAGTCTGTCACCAGATTGGAACTCACTGGGTCACTGCTGTTCCACCTGGGCTTCCTCCATGTGTAGTTGCACAATGGGTGCACCCGGTCGATCCACTCCTGTATGTCTTGGACATATTCGACAAGGGTGCGGAATGGCGAGGGCTGCTCCTCCCATGCCTCTTTGGCCACATCCAGCAGTCTTCGAGGCCGTTTTCCAAAAAGGAGTTTGAAGGGGGTGAAGCCCGTGGAAGCCTGGGGTGTTTCCTGTACAGCAAAGAGGACGTAGGGTAGAAGGAGGTTCCAGTTCCTCCCTTCTTCATCTACCACCTGCCGTAACATCCGTTTGAGTGTCTGATTAATCCTCTCGGCCAGGCTGTCAGTCTGGGGGTAGTAGATGGACATCCTCAGGTCTTTCACCTGCAACAGCCGACACAGATAAGACATTAAATGGGACATAAAGGGTGTACCTTGGCCCGTGTTACATGCCCCTTTTTATGTCTAGGGATGTTGAGGCAGTAACATGAGGAAGAGAGGTGATACTTGATGGGAAACCAGGGACACAGCCTAAACCTGTTCAGAAAAAATAACTTATCTACCTGTGACAGTGCACAGTAAAATATCACAGTATGTATCCAGGGGTTCAATACAAAGCTAGTAGGGGAAAAGAAAACTATGTACAAGTAAAGATGTGTAAGGACTATACAAAAAAACCTTAACCAACACCAAAATTAGCCAGAAATATATACACGATACCCAACCAGGCGACACAGGTGTACTCACAGATGGTGCCAAATAATAGAACAAAAAAGAACCTGCCTAGCCAAAGCTAACTGGAACAAAAGTACAGGGGGTGGTACACACCTCTAACATAGTGTCTCTAGACAGAATAGTATTCCTCTGGTGATATGTAAAGGCGTGCCCAGAACTACCTGTTCACACAGTGCTCTGGAGGGGAAAACAAAACGGACTATGGAATAACACTCAGTATTTTCGCTAGTAACAAAGCAAGGCTACAACACGAACAACAACTCCCAAAATCTCCCCTTTATTGTGTCTTCCTCGATGGTCCCTTTATATTCAGAGCTCCACCTCCTTTGGGGAAATCAAAATGCAGAATGGTGGAGTACCACGCATCAGATGTCCAATCACCGACCAAGGCATCACCTATGAGGGAATCAGGGAGAGGAGGAGAGAGAAAACAAAGAGGAAGAACAAAAACAAACAATACGAGCCTTGCTGGTACGTAACAGTCGGTCAAGGGGTCCTTTGGGATCCTCACACAGCTGAAGAGGAACACAAGTTCTTTGGCGATGTTCTGGGAGGTGGCTTTCCAAAGAGGGACTGCTTCAGGGTATCTGGTGGTGTAGTCAACAATAACGATGTACTTGTGGCCCTGGGTCGATTTTGGAAGCGGCCCTATGAGGTCCATGCCTACTCTCTCAAAAGGGACCCCAGTGATGGGGAGCGGGATGGGGGGGGCGGGCATGGGCTTCTTGGGCACAATTCGTTGACACTGGGGGCACTGCTGGCAGAAGTTCCGGACTTCACCATCCATGCCCGGCCAGAGGAAGTGGTTCTTCCGTTTTCCCAGGGTATCGCGGGCCCCCAGGTAAATGCCCAATGGATGTGAGTGGGCCAGGTGCATCAGTAGCTGGGTCTTCTGTCAGGGGACCACTAGGAGGTCACAGGCCTGGCCATACGGTAGTAAAGGAGACCCCCTTGGACAAGAAAATAGGAGGTGGCTAGTCTTTGGTCTGGACCTTGGTTCACCCCCTCTATCTGCCGCACCTGACCGCAACAGTGTTTCAGGCGGTCGTCTTCCTTTTGTTCGCACCTGAAGTTGCCCTTGCGAGTCACCTGGTGAAACACAGAAAAGACTGGGTTAGTGTGTGTGTGACTCACCTTCTACCCCCGCCTTGGCATCGTCTTTTTGGGCCAGGTAGGCTGGCCAGACCCAGGTCTGGCTTGGCGGATGTCTGGGCCCTGTGGCTTTAGCAGGGGTGCTGGATGTTTTGGGGAACCCGGGCCAGTCCTTTTCAAGGAGCAGGGGCACCAGCAGCTCGGGTTTCAAGCCAACTAGCAGCGGCCACTTGCCAGAGCGGTTCCCTGATTGCCAAGGTGGCAAGGGTACATTACAGGGCCTCTAGCAGCTCTCTGGGTTTGCTGGGAGCTTGCATGCGGACTGCCTCGCATTCTTCTGGCAGCAGAGCCCTCAGGAATTTGTCCATCACCACCCTCTCGACGACCTCGGTGGCTGTGTGCTTCTCAGATTACTTCTTGACGGTGCAGAGTAAGGCGTCCATCTGGGCCCGAGGGGTGGCTTGTAGTTTTACTTGTGAAACTCTGCCACCGCATTGGTGGGAGACAACCCACTGTGTGCCATTACCTCACCTTTCAGGATTTCATAATTGGCTGCTTCTGCCAGCCATAGTAGGCTAGCTTTGTAGCGGTCTTCTGTCTCTGCACGAGAGGGAGAGAAAGGGATCAGCATGGACATGCAGATCAAACTAGGCCACCTTGCTGTGTCTGCTGCACCCTTTTATACTCTCCAGGTTTCTCTAAGAGGGTGTGGAGCTGCCGCCGCAATGATTGGAGGCCAGCCGTGTGTGGTTTTGCTGTCTCGCCTTGCAGCCATGTGTTTTCACACTATCCACAGCAATGGGGGTGCTGAAGTGGTGCTGTCCGTTCAGCACCCGGACGGTAGTCACGCGAGGAGTGTGCAGTGTTTTCAGTGCAGAGGCTGCAGGCCTGCTGTCACAGCGTGTGTGTTTGGGTGTGCGTTTGAGTATGAATGTGTGGTTTATGTGTGTTTGGGTGCGTGTTGGTGTGTGTGTGTTTGAGTAGTTGGCGTGTGTGTTTCAGTAAGAGTGTATGTTTGGGTGCGTGTTTGGGTGTTTGAGTTTGATGTGTGTTTAGTTGTGTTTTTGGGTGCGTGTTTGAGTATGGATGTTTGTTTGAGTGTGTTTGAGTGTGTGTTAGGGTGTGTGTTTGCGTGTGTCTTTGAGTATAGGTACGTGTTTGGGGCGAGTGTTTGATTATGAATGTGTGTTTGAGTGTGTCTTTGAGTATGGGTACGTGTTTGGGCGAGTGTTGAGTGTGTTTCTTTGGGCTTTGGCTCAGGTTGGGAATTGTGTTGCTATATGGCTCAGGGGATGAGTTACAGGTGGCTAGTAAAGAGGGCTCTGTTCTTTAGGTAGTTGGGGTCAGAGGGTTTTAGGTGGAGCCAGAATTTTGCTGCTCTCTTTTTTATTTTTAAATTGAAGTGGAAAATCCTCCATTGAGTTGCAGTGAAGTTTCAGTAGAGTTTTACAGAATTCAGTTTGGAATTTTTCAGCAGGACTGTTTTCCCTGTTTTTGTCACTGATTAATAGGCTCCATATTTCACTTCCATGTAGAAGTATTGGTGTGATTACTGAATTGTACAGTTTTAGCCACATTTGAACAGGTATTGGTGTTTTGTGGAATTTGGATTTTATTGCACAGAAGACTCTGCATGCTTTATCTGCGAGCATCTGTATGGCCAGGCTAAAGCTCCCTGTGCTACTGAGGGATGTTTTCTGTTGGAGATGTGTGTTACCCAGTGTGAAGTGATGTGTGTGTTTCTTGTTCACTCTGTTCTGGAACACCATGATTCTGGATTTGCTCTGGTTCACTGATAAAGCCCATTTACGTCAGTACTTGTCTAAGATGGAAAGGTTCTGCTGTAGACCTTCTGGTGTGGGAGGAGACAGCAGGACTAAATCATTTGCCTAGAGCAGGAACTTGACCTCAGTATCTTGGAGGTGAGACCTGGGGCTGTGGAGATCTCCAGCATTGTAGCTAATCCATTGATGAAGATGTTGAACAGAGTTGGACTTAGACAGCACCCCTGTCTCACCCCACACTCGTGCTTAAAGTATTTGGTTCTTTTCTGTCCAGTTTTTAAAGCACTCTCATTTCCCTGGTACACTGATTTAATGATATCGTAGACTTTCCCTCCGATACCGGACTAGAGGAGTTTGAACATCACTCCTTCATGCCAGTCAAATTCCTTCTGTAAGTCTACAAAGCAAGCAAAGATTTTGCCCTTTTTGTTTTTGATGGTAGTGTTTATGGGGGGGTGTAGAGTATAGATCTGGTCTGTGGTACGGTGATTGGGTAAAAAGCCAATCTGGTTTTTATTTAGGATGTTATGTTTTTGGACGAATGTGAGAATGCGTATATGCAGACTTTACCCAAACTACTGTTAACACAAATGCCTCTGTACTTTCAGAGGTCAAATTTGTCACCGCTTTTTAGAATAGGCATGATGAAGCCTTAGTTACAGATTTTAGGGAAACTGCTGGTGTCTAGAATAAGGTTGAATAATTTGGTTAGAGCTTCTTGCATTATGTCATTGCTATATTTAATAATTTCATTGCTGATGTTATCTGGTCCACATGATTTGTTTAATTTGAGGGTCTTTATGTGTTTCTTTACCTCGGAAAGTGAGATTTTGTAATGTAGCGGATTCTCTGCTGTGTTTTAATGGCAGTTTTCATTTCGCTGAATTTCTGATTATTCAGGGTTGGCAGGTTTGAATAGATCTGTAGTTTTTCCAGATTGTTCGATTTTGTATAGCTATTTGTTTGGTTGTTTGTCTTCTATTTTGTTTAATTTGGTGTTCATATGTTGTTCTTTCTTGTTTCGTATAAATTGTTTATATGTCTTTAAGGTTGTCATGTACTGCAGTCTATATTGTGTGTTTGTGGGGTCTTTATGTTTTTTATTTGAGATTTTTCTTAGCTGTTGCCTTGAGATCTCACACTCTTCATAAAACCATTCCTGTTTGGCTTTTGTTTTGTTTCTTATGTCTTATGTTTCTTCCTAGGGACATGTCGTTGAGAGCTTTGGCAAACACTCTCACTCTTTCCTGGTTGAGGTGTAGTCCATCATCCAGCATATTCCTCTATTTTTAACAGAGGGGTGAGAGGATCACAGAGCTTCTTTCCAGGTGCTGGTGCAGCTGTTGTGGAACATGAGTCTTTATTTTTTCACCCTGCTCCTCTGTGTCATCAATATAGATTCATAAAATATTATATATATGGTGATTTTCTTATAATAAGATATTTAGGAAACAGCGCTTTAGGTGGGGTGATTTTTCCACCTTAACTTTGATGTCAGAAGCAGACACTTATATTGCTTCTCCTATTATCCAGTAAGGTTTCTGTCCTACAGTTTGACTGTGTGTGTTAATTAATTCCCTTTCTTGTATGTGTATATATATATTTATATCTTGTCTTGTGTTGTCTTCCTTGTTGTCTGCTTTCTTGTCCTGTTTCCAGTGACTTGTTTTGCTTTGTACTTACTTCCTTTGTGTCTTTCTTTGCTGCTTTGGTCAGCGCAGATCTTGCTGGTTGTTGGATTTTTTTTTCTTTAAATTTGTACCAGAAGTCAATGTATAATGAACAAAAACATTGTAGTAATTTTCTCTTCCTTTTTTCTGAAGATGAAAAGTAGAGTTCAAGTTCACAGTGTGCTTTATTGGCGTGACTGTTTTAACAATGTTGCTAAAGCAAACTAATATAAAAGTTATGTAGACAAACAATAACAAATAAAGGAAATGAAAAAGAATAATGAATGAAATAAACGCTAAACATGAATAGATATTAATTAAATGAGCAGATGTATTACAGAAAGATATGCAGTATTGAATTAATTTATATAAATCACATAGCTGTTTAAAGTATTATAATAGATAGTATTAGGATTGGAGTAGATTAGAGGTGATTTGGGTTTTTTATATCATGAAGAGTGAATATGAACATAGCTGCCAGCCGCACTTTCTTCATGTTCCCCTAAAACACTGCTCAGTTTCTGCTCAGTGCTCAGAGAGGAGAATTTGGGGATCATGGCTACGGTAATATTCCTGTCTCTGGTTATATTTTGGACAGATCAGAGTGAAGTGCATCTCTGTTTCTACTTCCTGTAGGTCATAATGTTTACAGAGTCTTTGTTCTTTGGGTTTATAGGTTTTAGTGTGTCTTCCTTTTTGAATTTCTAAACTGTGTATTTAGTCGGAATTTGTCTTTCTTTCAGGTTCTTGTTCTTTAGATATTCAGCTAATTGGATTTGTCTGTTTATTGATGAGTATGCGTTTAGTTTGGTTTGGGATTTAATTACATTTTTCTGCTGTTCAGTGTACATGTTCTTTAAATTTGTTTCAAATGTATTCAGTCTGGATTTGGGGGTGTTTGGGGGGCGTGTTTTGGGGTGTGTTTCGGGGAGTGTTTCAGGGAGTGTTTCGGGGCGTGTTTGGGGGCGTGTTTGGCCTTTTGTCTCTCCCTCTCTGTCTCTCTTTCTCTGCCATTCTTTCTGTCTCACTCTCTGTGTGTCTCTGTCTGTCTCCCAGTCTTTCTGTCTCTCTCTATCTCTCTACCTCTCTACCTTTCTGTATCTCTCTCTCCTGGTTCCAGTGGTGAGGAAAGCAGGCAGCTTGGAGAACCAGGTGCTCAGTTTTAATAAGGTAGCACTTCTGCCCTGATGCTATCAGAGCCACATGCTTTTCGGTCTTTGAGGTTCTTGAGAGTGTCAGCCAATTCTTCCTTTGTAATTTATTTTTTTTAATGATTGTTTCTAATTTTTCTAGTTTATTTTGGGGTAATGTTTTTTTTAAAGATTGATTGGGGAGATTTAAAACATGATTCAGTCCATATTGCTGGGATGTGGCTGGTTTTATGGCTTTGTTCTTTTTTTTTTTTTTTTTTAGATCATTCCATTTCTCCCAGAACTAGACTAAATGAACAGACTCTTCAATTTCTCTTAAAGTCTACTGAATGTAGTGCTGTTCTTTTTTTTTTTTCATATGAAGGATTTGTTTGTTGAATTATTTGTTGAATTCATATGAATTGTTGTTTGTGTTTTTGATTAGATAGCTGTCTGAATTGCTTTTTCGCAGATGCACGTTCCTTTTCAGTTTTGTTTTATTTTTAATTTGTTTTACACACTTTTGCTTTAGTTGCAGATATGTAGAATATTTCATCTATTTGTTTTACGGCTAGGTTTACAGTCTCTGTATGAGTGACTCTCTCTCTTTCTCTCTGTCTCTTTCTCTTTCTTTTCTATCCCCTCTCCCCCCTCCCCCTCCCCGTGCTGGACGCTTTAAAAGAGGTCCACAGTCACCATGGCAACCTCAAGCTTTGAGTGGCTTAAGAACGCTTTCTCTGCTCGTCTTCTCTCTGTCGGTTTCTCTCTGTATCTCTCTCTTTATTTATCTCTCTTTCCTGTCTTTTTCTGCATAATTTCTTTCTGCGTCATATGGATTTATCTGAACGGGAGGAGAACAAGAGGCATGTGGGTGTAGAGGGAGGAGAGGAGTGGAGGAAATGGAGGGAGTGATTGCAGTGTGTCTGAGTGAGTACTCCTCTTTAACACACAACAACCATGATCCTCCACATGGCTTCAGGAAACATCAGACTCACGATTAATCTACTGCAGTGATGTGACACTGAACATTAACATCTTACAGTCTAACGTCTTACTGTCTAACATCTTACTGTCTAATGTCTTACAATCTAACGTCTTACTGTCTAACATCTTACAGTCTAATGTCTTACAGTCTAATGTCTTAATGTCTGACGTCTTACAGTCTAATGTCTTACAGTCTAATGTCTTACAGTCTAACGTCTTACAGTCTAATGTCTTAATGTCTGACGTCTTACAGTCTAATGTCTTACAGTCTAATGTCTTACAGTCTAATGTCTTACAGTCTAATGTCTTACTGTCTGACGTCTTACAGTCTAACGTCTTACAGTCTAATGTCTTACTGTCTGACGTCTTACTGTCTAATGTCTTACTGTCTAATGTCTTACAGTCTAATGTCTTACAGTCTAATGTCTTACAGTCTAACGTCTTACTGTCTAACGTCTTACAGTCTAACGTCTTACTGTCTGCCATGTTAGTCTAATGTCTTACTGTCTGACATCTTACAGTCTAACGTCTTACAGTCTAACGTCTTACTGTCTAACATCTTAGTCTAACGTCTTACTGTCTAACGTCTTACTGTCTAAGGTCTTACTGTCTAAGGTCTTACAGTCTAACGTCTTACTGTCTAAGGTCTTACTGTCTAATGTCTTACAGTCTAACGTCTTACTGTCTAACGTCTTACAGTTTAACGTCTTACTGTCTAAAGCCTTACTGTGTAATGTCTTAAGGTCTAACATCTTAGTCTAACGTCTTACAGTCTAATGTCTTACTGTCTAACGTTTTACAGTCTAACATCTTACGGTCTAGTGTCTTACAGTCTAATGTCTTACAGTCTAGCGCCTTACTGTCTAACGTCTTACTGTCTAACATCTAATGTCTTAGTGTCTAACGTCTTACAGTCTAGCGTCTTACTGTCTAATGTCTTACAGTCTAACGTCTTACAGTCTAA
>CM075016.1:4349242-4379230 GCA_037576675.1 Pangasius sanitwongsei | reverse complement strand
AAATCCATTGTGGTGGTGTATAAAGGCAAAAATCACAAAAACTCTGTCATTGTCCAAATACTTCCAGACCTAACTGTGTGTGTGTGTATATATAGAGATATAGATATATAGATATAGATATATAGATATATATAGTATAAATCACTCTATATATTAAATATATAGATTTAATATATTTAATAATAAATAATAAATAAATAGAAATATATAATAATAATAATGAATAACTTGGTTAAAAAATTATAATTATAATTTCCAAACATATCTGAAAATAAAGGTTTTGACCAGGAAAACAATTAAAATAATTACATAAAATCAGTTGTTGTGTGTGTATCACAGCTTCAAACTTATCATTCATGAGAACTTTTATTCATTTTCTATAGAAATCCTAGAAACGTTTCCTCTTTTAATGTTAAATGTTTACACTGTGAGTATTCCCTGTGTCTGTACTCCAGAGTGTCCTCACTGTTACCTGTGATTGGATTAAAAAAGGCATATATGTAATCAGCCATCTCTAACCTTTCTCCTCTCTGACCTTTGACCTCTGACCTCCTCAGGTTTACTCTTTGCTCTAGACTCCTCCTTCATAGCCCCGCCCCTCCAGCTCACTAACTCCGCCCTCACGATCACCTTCAGGGACTCTGGCGCTCAGGCTGGGGGTCGTGACCTCTGTGCGTCTCTCCCTCAGGTGTGTGCTGATGTGGAGATCCTCAGAGGACAGTACTACTGGGAGGTCGATGTGTGTAACAGCGCCCTCTACCGCATCGGTAAGGAAAGAAATACGCTAGTATTACACAATAAAAAAAAAAACCTGTTTTAAAAATGAATATAAAATATTACTCAAATGGTTACAATTTTAAAAGTATCTGGAAAGCTGTTACAAATGATTAGTTTGTGATGTTTATATAAAACATTTAAATTGTATTATATATGAAATCTAAAAAGAAAAATCTATAAAGCTTAATAACCATTTATAGAATGATTTATAATATTATTTGTATAATTATTTGTATAATTATTTATATATTTTATATAGCTAATAAATGTTAGTTATATGTAAAAAAAAAAAAAAAAAAAAAAAGTCCAAAGTTTAAAAGTAAAAATATTCAGGTGTAAAAGTATGAGTGTACTATTGGAAATCTGTTGCTAAAAATAATAAATAATACAAAATTGTTATATTGTTAAATTGTTGAAGACTAAAGTATGTTAAAATGAAAAGTAAAAAGCTCAAAATCCAGTGCTTAAGAATCAGCTCAGAGTATTGGGCCAAACGGTATGAAAAAATATATTTTAGTGTTAAATCTAGATATTAAGAAGAAAACAATGAGCAATAATCTGGAGTTTGTTCCACACACTTATCCAGTTAATACACACACTGTTAGAAAGAAGGGCTCTTAGCTTCCTAAAAGGGTTCTGCGTGGAACTCTTCCTGATAGTGAAAAGGTTCTCTGAGAAAACGTTTACTTTCCTTTCCAACACTTTACTTTGCTAACATGGCAGTTTTTTTAAGGGAAAGCATTAATCATTTTGTTTATTATTTTATTGCGCAAATAATTCTTTTTTATCATTTACATTAGTGAAACAATTACCTTTAAATTGATCAGATTATTATTGTTATTAAAACACACTGTGATCCTTTAACCATCAGTGTTATTACCTGATAGTGTACTAGTAGTTTTGTCTAATAACATGGCATTGTATTAAAATTCCTGCGTGTTTATAGGTAAAGGTTTTTATTTTACACAGCAACATCACATGACGTGAGACTGCCTTCCAGTTTCACCCGAAAATTCTGCTTACTTACAAAACCTCCCTCTAAAACCAGCACAATATCAAGCATGCCATTAATATTCCTGTGAGCTGCTGTGTTCGAGATCAGAACATTTCAGCGATTAAGCTCGGTCACTGTAATAAACTCAGTCAGATCTTTACCGCCACCCAGTGGCTGTGTTTGTTAGTGTGGTTTCAACTGAACTCTGTTAGCAGGCATGTTGGATTCGGTCTGGAATTAAACAGTTGCGTGAGGTCAGTGAGGTCAGGAATGAGGTCTGCTCTCTTCCACTCACTCAGAGAGTTCCGTTTTCAAATCCTCATAAAAATGTCCTGAAACCTGCGCAGCGAGAAACAGTGAGAAATAACGAGAACCAGAGAGAAACAGAGAGAATCGGCGAGAAACAGGGAGAGAAACGACGAAAAACAGCGAGAAACAAAGAGAAACAGAG
The DNA here is from genome assembly GCA_037576675.1 of Pangasius sanitwongsei. Classification (NCBI taxonomy): domain Eukaryota; kingdom Metazoa; phylum Chordata; class Actinopteri; order Siluriformes; family Pangasiidae; genus Pangasius; species Pangasius sanitwongsei. The sequence goes on along the minus strand of CM075016.1, from coordinate 4,377,008 downwards.
AGAAATAATGAAAAACAAAGAGAAAGTACAAGAAACAGAGAGAAACAATGAAAAATAGAGAGAAACAATGAAAAACAAAGAGAAAGTTCAAGAAACAGAGAGAAACAATGAAGAATAGAGAGGAACAAAGAGAAACAGTGAGAAACAAAGAGAAACAGAGACAAACAACAAAAAACAGTGAGAAACAGCAAGAAACTGTGAGAAACAGAGAGAAAAAGAGAGAAACAACAAGGAACAGAGAAAAAGAGGGAAGCAGAAACAGAGAAACAGAATGAAACAGCAAAAAACAGAGAGGAATGGAGAGAAACAGAGAAAAAGAGAGAAACAGTGAAAAACGAAGAGAAAAAGAGAGAAACAGGGTGAAACAGCAAGAAACAGAGAGAAAAACGGAGAAACAGTAAGAAACTCTACTGAGCCATTGTTACTTTCCCTGCAGTGTTTAACTCTGGTTCATTTAATGCATATTTTAAAAATATTCCATTTAATATAATTAAATTTTCATTTTAAATTATTTATTTTACATTTTTATATTTTTTTTTATTTGAATTTCACACTTTTTTAATTTCTATATTTAATTTTTGGAGAAAAATAGTTATAATTATAATTTAAAAAAATATTTTCAGAACAATTTCAATGGAAATGCAAATGTTATGAATATAAAAATAAATATTATAATTATTAATTAATTAAAAGTAAATATGTGAGGTATACTGTATAAGTTAGGTAACGCCCCAAGATAATTGAGAACATTAGCTGAAACAAAAGACAAGTTAGAATTTGTTCAATGTTATTGAATACTTCATAAAATCTGTCTGAAATTATAGGCGTGAAAATGTTTTTTTTTCCACAGATGTGACATTTGTTAAAGTGATGAAAAAATGTTTTGCTGCTAATTTTATTTCTTAAATTAATTCGCAGAGCAACACAGCGTAAGAAATCCAAAATTAATGTTTGTTTAGTTGCCTTTGCTACCATACTCTATTGTCCGATTAGAAACGTGTACTCATGTTAGCCACGCCCCCCCTCTCCTGCAGGTGTGAGCTCATTGGCTGATGGCGAGGCGTGGTGGTTTGAGAGGCATGGCTCTGGATTCCATGCTGTGTTTGATGGCAGGCGCGAGCTCCTCCCTTCGGTCCCGCCACAGCTTAAAACGGTGGGTGTGTTCTTCAATGTGGGCGGGGCTTCCCTCACATTCCACAACCCATTAACAGAAGAACTTCTTGCCACGATCCCGTCCATCTTCACTCCTCCTCTTTGCCCTGCATTCCAACTGGGCCAGGGAAGGCTGAAGCTCCGCCCAGGCCTGCCTCCACCCAACCATGTCTTTCTTAGCCGCAACTCGGCCTATCGTGGACCTGAAGGGGCGGGGCGTGGGCGGTGGCGGCGGGACGTTGCGTTTGGATCAGTGAGGGCTGTGATACAGAAGTTTGAAGATATGGCAGTTTCGGATTCCGATTCAGGCCTGATGTCCAGTTGTAGCTCCAACTCCACGCTGACCTCCATCCCTGACCCGAGTCCAGAAACATCCGCACATCCTCCTGCACAAGAACGCTGAAGAACCTGAGAGTGCTGTCTACTGGCTATTTTATGATCATTTGGACAAGATAACAATCCAGAACCTACTCCACTGCTTCCTGTACAGTAGCACTTATTATCTGCTGTGCTAATCGTGAGCGAGTGATATCTGAGGTCATCTGTCATGCCCTGTCAAAACAGTTCTGCTTCACTGCATTAATACAATGCTAATTAACACTAGCACCTTTGTAGCCTAACAAGTTCGCTAATCAACAAATAAATAAATAAAGAAACAAGCTGACCATGTTTATGTGTTTTTAAATTGGTGCTTAAAATCCTGGACGTTGATCGTATTTGCATTTTCAGTTTGCAAGTTATGAAAAAAAAAAAACATTTCTTTACAAACAGCTGTGTGAATTTTTCATGTTCAAAAATCAAATCCAGAAAATGTAAATTGTGCATGAAAATCGGGAGTTGTCTTGGTGTCCGGGAATGAGGACATGATTGATCATAGGTGAGCTAATACTCTTGAGATGGGGACCTCTGGTGGTGTGGATTGGCATTGTCAGCTGAGCCTATGACATCTATTGCTGTTGTTCCTCATCCAGCTGCTCCTGTTAGGGATCGCCACAGTGGATCGTTGGTCTGAGTATTTGATTTGGTACAGTTTTTACATCAGATGCCCTTCCTGACGCAACCCTCCCTAATTCTATCCCGACTTGGGACCGGGACTGAGCATGCACTGTTGCGCGCAACCCCAAGTGGCTGGGGTTGGTTCCCTGGCCAGGGATCGAACCCGGGCCACAGAGATGAGAACACTGTGGCCTAACCACTGGTCTTCCAGGGACCCAGCCCATGACATCCATGATTTAATGAAATTACAGGTGTTATAGGTGTACCACAGGTCACACTCATGATTCCTCACAAACATCCAAATAGAATTAAAACTCTGAAAACAAACTCTGAAAACAATGCTAACACTCAGTGTAGAGCGGAGTGTACACCACTACACATGTTTCAGTTTTCCTAGATGGCACAAACTGGGTTTTTCATAACGATCTCGAGCAAGGGTGGATGAATCCAGCAGTTTATTCAAACGGACATGCAGAGGTGACGTAAAGATTTCGCAGTTGTGTGCGTAAACAATGTAGCATGTTGCAGCAATTTATCCAGCGAGATTTTCATGTGTGGCAGTTTGAACTTGCTCCATGGTTGGATTTTACCCGACGCCAGAGTGGCGCTGCTGCAGTCGTTCTACACACTGAAATCTCGCCCATGTTGTCCAATGATGTAACTGAGCGGCAAAAAATGTCTGACAGTCAAAATTCTCTCCAAAGAAGCAGAAAATTAGCCACACGAGTAAACAACTGTTAGAGCGCTGTCATGAATTTATTGTAAACAAGTGTGGAAGTCATTGTCTGTGTAAACACAAACATCAGGAGCTCTGTGTGTGTGTGTGTGGTGCCCAATTAATTATTTAGTAATAGGTGGACATATGGCACACTCATTCAGCTCATTGTTTTTATTTGGTTCCAGAGAAACAGGATGCAGTCAGTCAGAGAAGCTGTTTAGAAGCGAGAAACTGTGTTTGGAGTTTCGGCACTCGCATGTGGAAATGATTTACGGTGATCTGATGACAGCGATGTTACACGTGTTCATTTGTTTTATTTCCTTAGTCTGTTCCAAGACAGCTTATCATAATCTATTACTGAACTGCATACATACTTAGTCACTGTGTGTGTGCGTGTGTGTGTGTGACTTGATGTCTGGACTTGATAAACACCTCATGGCGTCAGTTGCGGTGTGTGTGTGAGAGAGAGAGCGGATATGTGTGTGTTTGTCATACTCTAACAATTTCCAAACACTCAGCCTCGTTTATCTTTATCTTTCAATAAAGTTGCGTGTAAATGTTTTTGTGGCTAAACTGAACTAAAAATTCCCTCCAGATTTACCTCTTATTTTTCTTTGTGCTCATGTAAACGCCAATCAACCGTAAATTATGAAGTGTTCACGGCACAGCTGATTTACATTTAGCCATGCCCACAAAACTCCATAAAAGGCAAAGCTCACAGCGAGCTGAAAACAACAAAATGGCGACTACTCTCTTCCTCTTTTTACAGGGCACCATTACTTTTGTCCTTTTGTGTTCATTCATGAAATTGTTTGCAATCAAATTCATGAGGTAAATGATAAATGAGGTAAATGTGCTGTTTATTCCACATTGTAGTGGATCAGTTGAGACGTGTTCAGTGTGTGTGGTTTCCTTCTTTGGATTTGTACTCAAGCTACGATGCTAATGTTGCTAACAAGTAAAGGAAGCTTATAGTCTCCAGTTTAGCCTTGTGCAAGCCGACATCGTGTGTCTCAGTAATACCATTAGCACAAACAGTTTCATGAAATAACAGTGTGAATCTGTATTAATAATAATCTGAATCACTTCTACTGTACAAGCTCCGCCCTTCAGAGTTTAGGCCACACCCCTGACCTGAGTCTGCTGCTAACTGAGAAAGTGATTCAGTTTCATGACTCTTTTTTTGTCTCTGTGAGTTTTACAGTAAAGTCACATGAACCTCACATGTGAATAATGACACATTTATCATATGTAGTGCACAGAGTTTAATTTTCACATGATTTTTTTCACACAATTCCTTTTTTTTTTTTTTTACATGTTTTACAGAATTTATTTCCACATTGTAATTTTTTACAAATGATTCATTTATTTACACGTGATTTGATTTCACATGTGATTTTCTCACAAGATTCATTCATTCACATATTATTCACGTGTGCCTACTTGAGTTCGCGTCTTATTTCAGGGCATAACATGGTGAAATCAAATATTAATCACACCAATCACAACAAAACAACAAAAGCAAAACATGTTATATTTTTCGGGTCTCTTTTGTTCAAGTTTATAGATAACAGTGAGTCAGAAACGAGGTAAGTGAATCAGTTGGAGACTTTGAACACCTCCACAAAGCCGACTGAGGAGACGCTAGCATGCTAAACTGGAGGCTATACACTTCTGTTACTTGTTAGCAACATTAGCATCATCGCTCCAGTAGGCTAACATCAGACACAGAACATATCTAAGCTACATTTGGAGTAAATGGGTGCTGGTTGGGGGGTTGGCACGGTGGCTTAGTGGTTAACTCACTTGCCTCGTACCTCCATGGTTGGGGGGGATACTCTTTTTTTTTTACCCATGTCCTTTTTATACATGTTCATTTCCACCGGAAAGGAAAAACCTCCTCCTCATGCATGGATCATTTATATTGTTTCCTAAACCTATTATCCTGTACATCATTTGTACCTTTAATTCATACCTTTATAACTTTAAATATAATTTCAGGTAAATCATTTGAAACATATGGAACTCTGATGTACCTTTAAACCTTTACTTTAATAATTAAGGCTACACAACATACATGTTCACATGTAAAACATACAGACTACAGGTACCATAAAAAGTTAACGGTACCACACCAGCAATAAGGGAAAAGCACTGTTTAGTACCTGTGTGTCTGAGAGTGTAGACAAGGACAGAGCTAGAAAACAAAAAAGACCCAAAGAGAGAAGTGAAAATTTTTATCCTGAGCTTCTCTCATGTCCAGACTTCCGCTCAGAAATAAACTACCAAAGGGACCAAACTGTAAACTGCACCTTTCCAGTTTACCTTTCTATCTTTAAAACTGGACTTCACTGGACATTTTTCAGGTAAAAGATATGTAATAAACAAACACAAAATGTCCGCCTGATGATATCACACAAACAGCAAAGAGTGAAAAGTACTGTTTAGTACTTTTATTTCTGAACGTGTCAGCAGATTTTAGATCATCTGAGTTCCTGATGCCTTTGTTCACACGCAGTCGGGACCCTATAAAGAAGCTCAGGATGCATTTTTTTTTTTTTTACCTTTTTCTTTTTTCTTTTGGTTATTTTTGTTTTGTACATCTGTCATTGTCTTCACTCTCGGAAATAAAGGTACCCAACTGTACTTTTCCTTGTCGTTTCCTTGGACCTCGTGTAGTGGTACCATCGAGTGTGCACTTTTTGTACTGATACACCTTTAAAGCTTTACTCTAAATATGCAGATTTTGATTGCTCTCGGGTGTGACAGGTTTATTCGTTGATTTAATTAACTTCTTGAGGAAATGTTTTGGTTTTTTTTCATTGTTCAACAGAAGTTTAGCCTGTTTTTTTTTAAAACTGTATGAATTAAAGAAACTTCCATCAAAACATGATAAACTTCTTCATGATACAAAAATGTTTGCATGGCTCTAGAGATTTTTTTTTCTGGACAATAAATTACTAGTATATGATTTATTTAGTATGACTGTTTAAAAAAAAAAAAAAGTCAGGACACTATGAAGCTCAGGGTAAAGTTTGACTTGTAGTTTGTTACAGGATGCACACACTACACATTACTTTATCTATTTTTACAAATATAATTAGAAAGTAGAAACACTTTTTTTTTTTTAAACCCAGAAACCATGGGGAAGGGAGAGGGGGAGGGGGTGTAAACTTTTGCACTGTGTATCCTAATAGTGCAGGTGATCTGATTTCGGTAGCTCCAGCTGCGGTAATGGTGGGGAAGTGACTGTTACGTGAATACACAAACGCCGGGCCTCATTACTGTTAAAGTGCATAATTGGGCTCCATTTTGTTCCAGTTTGCTTCTCCAGCTTCCTTAATGAATCACCGTCCGGCGCGCGCGCGATGAGCTAATAACTAACTCCGGTTAGCACCTCGTGATTAAATGCAAACAGGCCATCATCGATGCCCATTCTCACGCGCGCTGAACGGAGCGGATGAGGGCGCGAGAGGGTGTGAAAACGCCTTCACACACACACACACACACACAGTTTCTCCCCTCCGCCCTCGCGCGCATAATGAAGAAATCTCCTTGAAAAGCGACACCTTGCAGCAGCATGCACCTTAACGGTAAACTGTCAACTCATTTTGGAAACACTAATACACACACACACACACACACCACACACACACCTCCCAGTGCCATTTGCTTGTGTATATTGTGATGGAGAGCTGAATGGATATTTAACGGCTCCGTTTCGGTCTGTCTCACATGTCTGTTTAGACTCACGCTGATAAACCATTTGGTGTTAATGCAACGAGAGCGTGAGAAAGAACGCCCACACACACACCCACACCCACACACACACACACACACATGAAAATGATGGAGGAGAAATAAAACAGAATTTCATGTGCATGCTGTTTATACTGGAGCAGTGACGTGTCAAATGAAGGTTCCTCTACTATTTTACTGAAATGAGGCTTCCGTTGATGCTGTAGGAACCTTTGCAACAACTTTGCTTCCTGATTCGTAGAGACATTTCTCAGGGTTCTAAGGGTTCCACCAAAAAGAGAACCCGAACTCTGTACATGCTTGTTCCCCGAGACAATATAAATCTAACACCAGTGACTCTGAAAGTCAGCCTCGAATGCTTCTCCTGGATCGTTCCTCCTGATGGTTCCACTGCACTCCTGTATCTCTACTCAACCCCAGTGCACTGCCCTTTTACTGCTAGCTGTAAACGCAGCCCACCTCAAACACTGCAGATCTCCAGATATGAGACTCCACCACAAACCCCTTCACTGATCCTGAGATGATTTACTCATCAGTTTACAGGTTCTGCTGTAAAGCTCAGGACTTCAAGGTGCTTCTGGGAGCAGTTCCTCATACAGTGACATGCTTAGGAACCTGAGGCCAAAACATAATGGGATTAATTATTTAGGTTATTAATTATTTATGTTATTAACAGGAAGGTCGAAAAAAATGTATAAAAAATGAATAATAACAATAATAGTAGTAGTATAAATAAATAAATAAAATCTAAAGATTTTGTCTCTCATGTTGCCATTAATTATGGAGTATATTTTTGCAAATATATAAATAAAAAAGTAAGACTACATAAAATAATTTAAATCTGGAGTGCAGTAGTCTTTATGCAATCCACTGAAGGAAATAACACAGAACATTTATTATTTAATCATTCTAAATAAATAAACAAATAAATAAATAAATAATTTTAAGTAAATGTATGTGGTTTGTCAGTGCAGGTTTAGGGGTTAGATTACACTTTTTTTCTTTTTTTTTTTTTTTGAATAAAAAAGTTGTTCTCAGTGGGTGCCAATGACGTCATCTGATGCATCTATGCAAGTTTTTTTTTTAAAAGGAAACGCACAGGTTCATGCTCTCTCTCTCTCTCTCTCTCTCTCTCTCTCTCTCCACCCCTTGGCCCGGCTGGTGGTTGTTTGGGTTGTTGGTGTAGTTGTTGCCCCCCTGGCGGAGTTTATTGCCCGGTTCCTTTATCATTTAGCGCGTTATTCTGTGCTCCGTGTTTAGCATGTGCATGGACGGAAGGTTCCGGAACGGAGCGCGAGACACAGGCTCCTCCGATCCACAACAAAAAAAAAAACTGCCCCTCTACCCCCCTCCAGTGCGCGTGCTCAACCCCCCCTCCTCCCCCCTCCCCCCTCCCCCGGGGCGTTTACAGCTCCGTTATTTCATTTTATGATTTTACTATTCCATTATTCCATTAAGAAAGAGAGAGGATGAAGGGATGAAGGCAGAGAGGGGGAAATGACCCTGACCCCCTACAGAGCAGCAAGTCCCAGCCAAAGAGAACTTCTAATCACCTCCAACACCTTCATTAGCAACCATTATTCTTATTCTTATTATTATTATTATTATTATTATTGAAACAGGCAGGTCATTATAGACACACAAGCTGAAATAAAAAAAAATAATAATAATAAAACACTGCACACAACAAAAGGGTGAATAACAGACAAAAAAAAAGGAATACACCACAGTGAAGTGAGTGATGAAAAAAAAACAACAACCCGAAATTCACATAAAGTATCTTACTTCAGAGATAAAAGATGAAAAATAAAACAAGAAAAGTGAGTGGATTTTGTTAAAGATGGTCATTAAATAATAATGATAATAATGATGATCATCTTGAGCTTCTTTATTATTTTTTTTTATTAATAAATAAAACATCTACAGAAACAAAGACTCTCACGAGCCATGCGTTTTGATGAAAGGTTCTCTTTTTATTCACCTTAACCTTAAGAAAGCAATTCTTCAAAAAAAAAAAAAGTTCATTAAGATATCAGAAATCAGTAGTTTTGGAAAAAAGGAAAAAAAAAAAAAAACTTCACATATGACATGCTTAAAAATGACATCATCCTTATTTAAGCGCCTGCGGTTTTCCAGATGTTCTTTCTTCCTTCCTTTCTTTTCTTTTAAAATTTATTTTAAAGTAACTCAGTTACATCACACATCCTATACATCCTACCTCATGCTTATAAAAATGTGAATAGTAATAATTATAATATAATTCAAAATACACACACACACACACACACACACAGAGAGAGAGAGAGAGAGAGACTGTTTATTTTTTTTTTCAGAAGGTGTCTCATGAATATTAATAGCACTGTTGTGAGTAAAGGAAACGAGCAGGAACACACTCATTCACAGAAGCATAATGTGTGAAAATGATTTCCTTTCATATCCCAGTGCTGATGTGAAGCGGTGACATCAGGGTGTGTTTGAAGTGATGAAGTGATGATGCGCTATAGGGTCATGTGCGACTTTTCAAAAGATTCATAAAAATGTTGTTTTTTTGTTGTTTTTTTTTAATCTTAAAAAAAGAGTTAATCAGTTCTCCAAAAGACAAAAAGAGAAAATAATACAAAGCTCTTTGAAGTGTTTGTTCTCTGCACAAGCGGCTGATGGAAAGCTTTTTTTTTCATCCCACTGACAGACAGGAGCTTTTTATTATTATTAGTTTATTATAAAGAAGAGCCTTTCACGCTTTCATGCTGTGCCACGGAAAGCTCATCGCACTCCTCTTCAAAAGAAAGTCTTTTTTTTTTTAAGACTAACTCAGAACGCTTTCATGAAGTTATGGCTTAATGGCTGCTTTTGTTTCCCATTTATTATTATTATTTATTTATTTATTTATTTATTTTTAAAGATGTGAGTGATGGCGAGTGAGGAGCCAGAACACAACTTCAAAAATCTTCAGAGGGAAAAAAAAAAAAAAAAAAAAAAAAAACAGCAAAGAGCTCAAACGCGAAATGGAGGGAAAAAAAACAGAAACATAAAATACGCACGAGGGAAAAACAATGAGTGCGAAAATATATACTATATAATATATAATATTTCCAGAATAATTCTGGTGGCGGGTTTTTATTATTTGTTAGTGTTAAAGGTGCACACACACACACACACACACAAGCCAGGTAAAGAGTTCACGAGCTCGGTCCTGCCCCCGCCTCCTCCTCCTCCTCCGCCTCTCCTCGCGCGCGCCCTCTCCCGCTCCGTTTATAAAAACCGGGAGCGCTCGCGCTGGACGGTCACACACGCAGCAGCTCGAGCTCTTAACCGCTTTACCTCGTTTTGCGCTTAACCCTGTTGTAGCTCAGAGCTCTTGAACACCCAAAAAAAAAAAAAAAAAGACAGTTAGATTTGATTTGTTATCATTTTAGTGCAGGTTCCGGTTTTCTGGAGTGTTTGAGCACCGAGACAGAGAAGAAGAGAAGAGAGAAAAAAAGAGGAAAAGTTCTTTTTTTTCCCTTCCCTTTAGCCGACTAAAGGAGGAGGAGGAGGAAGAGGAAGAGGAGGAAGGATGGAGAGTGTGCGCGTGCTGCTGGGCGCCGTGCTGTCCGTGCTGCTGAGCTGCTCGCGCTTACCGTCGGCGGAGGCCTCGCGCATGAAGTCCGCGGCCGCGCTGCCCATCCAGCCGGAGAGAGAACCGGTTCCGTCCAAAGGAGTGTCGGGTAAGTGCTGCTGAACTTCCACACAGAGGCCGCGCGGTGTATCGGTGCATCAGTACCGCGATACGATCTCGTTAATCATGAATCATTAACATTAATGCATTATGGGAAAACATGTGAGTGTAGTCTACTCTTCACACCGTGACACTCCGGATCAGACTGAACTTTCCTCAAACACTGGATTAGGAAAAGTGTCTGGAGTTCAGATGGTCAGGAATGTTTTGGGATGGAAATTCCAATCTGATAACACAGCAGGTCCAAGATGGAGTCAGACTCTAACTCTCATCCTCCTTTCATTTCCCGCAAATAATCCTAAAAGCAAAATATAACAGGTTCCTCAAACTTTCTCACAGCAGAAGATAAGCGCCTTAAGCGCCTCCAGGAGCCTGCGTGGTTCTCGAAATGTAAATACGAACCCTAGTGCAACTTGTATTCTTTTATTAGGAGTGTAAAACTGCAAAACTGCAGCAGCTCGAGATCTAATCCGCTTTGCGTCATTTTGAGCTTCACTTCTTGGACAACACATAACCAAAAGTTTCCTGGAAGATCTTTGAGAGGTACTGTAGTCTCTCAGAAGCCCTGGAAAGCGCCTCCAGGAGCTTGCATGGTTCCTAAAAGACCACAAATTTAAATACGAGCCCTAGTGAACTTTCAATTTTATTAGAGCTATAAAACCACATCAGCACGAGCTCTTCTGCGCCTTTTTTTTTTTTTTTTTTTTTTTTTTTTTGGACAAAACAAAACTAAAAGTTTCCTGGAACATCTTTAAGAGGTAATTCAAATTGTTCCACCAACAGAAGCTCATCCAGCAGCACGGTTCCTAAAGAACGCAGATTTAAATAGGGACTACACTGGAACTATAATTATTATTATTATTATTATTATTAGAGGTATAAAACTGCAGCAGCTCGAGCTCCTGTGCTTTTCACTTTTTGGAAGGGGTTTCTGAAAGATCTTTACTTCATATGTTCCCACTAGCAGAAGCTCCTAAAGGTGCCCCAGGAACCTGCACAGCTTCCTAAAAGAACCCTGTAGTGGAACCCAGAACATCTTTGTCATTTATATTATATAAAGGCCCATCTAGGGTACTTTATGGTTCCCTGTGCCCTACATAGTGCACTAGTTAGGGTCCAGTGTGTGTGTGTGTGTGTGTGTGTGTGTGTGTGTGCTATACTAGAGAATAATCGGTGCGACGCGGTTGTGAGCGTGACGCGTACGCGTTTTTCCGCGCGCGGCCCCGAGTTCACGCGAGTTCACTCCGGTCCCACGAGACTCTCCGCCAAAATGTTCTTCATTTGAACCAAAAAACCCACCAGGAAAACAAACATCTGAGTCACACAGCTCTCAGGCGCCGACCTCCATTTTCATTTCTTTCCCCCGTTTTTTTTTTTTTTTTTTTTTTAAAAGGCCGCACGCGCGTCTCGTTAATTTACTTACTTTCTTGTTTTTTTTTTTTTTTTTTTTGCTTTCTTTTTTTTAATAACCACAACTCTCAAGTCATTGCATGTTCGTCAGCTTTGTGTGAGACTCACATGTTTCCGGTGTTAATGATGATGATGATGATGATAATAATAATAATAATAATAATAATAATAATAATAATGATTGTAGGATGCTCGTTCGGAGGGAGGTTCTATTCTCTGGAGGACACGTGGCATCCAGACCTCGGGGATCCTTTTGGTGTTATGCACTGCGTCATGTGTCACTGTGAACCGGTGAGTATACACACACACACACACACACACACTCCACTTCAATTCACTTCACTTCACATATTCCACTGATTCATTTCTGAAGCATGCACAAAAGAATTCAGTTTGAAAGGTTGTATAATGTAGTGTGTGTGTGTGTGTAGCAGAGGAGTCGACGTGGAAAAGTGTTTGGGAAGGTGAGCTGTAAGAACATTAAGCAGGACTGTCCCGAACCCAACTGTGAGGAACCGGTCCTGCTGCCGGGACACTGCTGTAAAACATGCCCTAAAGGTAACACACACACGCACACAAACACACAAACACACCTGACAAAGTGTATGTTTTTCTATGAGTGGTGAATGAATGGAAAATGTTTGCGAGGCCCTGTCATAGACAGTGTTTGTGTTTCTGTGGAAAAAGTGTGTGTGTGTGTGTGTTGGGAAAATTCCTGGCTGTGATGGATAGATGGATGAAGTGAGAGAGAAGTTCTCATGTTGTAACTGCAATTAGTTACCATGCTTACAGAACCAGTATAATGTTAAATCATTTACTTCCAAATATTATTTGCAGACACTGACATTGTGTGTGTGTGTGTGTGTGTGTGTGTGATCACAGGTGAATCAGACAGGAAGTCCACAGAGACGCTTTTCGATGGTTTCGAGTTTTTCCAGGAGAAAGATGACGATCTTCACAAGTCCTACAACGACAGATCATATCTCAGCTCAGAGCACATGAACGGGGGAGAAAGCAAGACAGGTAACACGCACACACACACACACACACACAAAACACACACACACAAAACACACAACACACACACATGGATTTTTTTTTTAAAGAAGCTAATGTGATGGTCCTGTGTAGATTTTGTGGCATTGTTGACCGGCGTGACGGATTCGTGGTTGCCGAGTTCCAGTGGAGTCGCACGAGCTCGCTTCACACTGACCAAGACCAACCTCGCCTTCTCCATCACATACCAGAGGTAACACACACACACACTGTTAACAACAATACTGCCAAAGCAAAAGCATTATTAACTAATATTAACTAAACTAGTAAAATAATAATAATCACATTTATTGCGAATTTATTTATAAATGTATTCATTAATTATGATTTTATATTAATATGTATTACTTGTTATCGATATTCTACTCAAAAACACACTTAATTTGACACTGAATTCATTATTTAATATTGTATTATATTGTGTTTAATATGTGTGTATATGAAATTACTGTAGTAGCTGTAATAATAAAATTCTAATTATAATTGTATCAGAATAATGACATAAAGATGAATAAGTAAATGAAAACATCTGGATGTAAGGGATGTTAATATCGGAAACTGTATTTAAATCTAAATCAATTTATGAATAACTGAATTAATGAGTAAGTTTAATAAAATTGTAAACAATGTATTTCAGTAAACCAGTAAATAAATCGCTATATACTGTATTAGATAGATTATAAAAAATGTTTCTTATATATAATAAATAACATACTAGATAGATAAATAATTAGTATAAATCTACATTTCAAAAATGTTATCATTAATAAATAAATGATAAATATTCTGTCTGTGTTTCAGGATTAACCGGCCAAGTGTCATCATGTTTCTCGATTTGGAGGGAAACACAGCGTTCCAGTTCAGAGTTCCACGAGGCGACTCAGACATGGTGAGCGTGTGTGTGTGAGTGTGTGTGTGCGTGTGTGTGTGTGTGCGCATGTGTGATGCCAAAGTAAACCCTCTCTTACTGTAACTCCTATATTATCCAAACACTGCCAGGTCTGCTTAGATGTGTGTTTTTGTGTGTGTGTGTGTGTGTATGTGTGTGGAAAGAGAACATGATGCTGTGTGTGATGTCACTGCTAATTATAATGCTATGCTAACTAAATATTTGTTTTAAGGTTGCTATTCAGACACTTCATGACTTACTTCAACACACACACACACACACACACACAGATGTCTGAGTTTTATAAGAGGAAAGAGGAAAGCCATAAAAAGCTGTTTAACATTTAGGGTTTTTTTTTTTTTTGCTTTGTGGGAATTTTATGCCGACTGCTAACTGGGAAAACTCTCTCTCTCTCTCGCTCTCTGTATGTGTGTGTGTGTGTGTAGATCTGTGGAATCTGGAGGAACCTGCCCAAATCTCACATGCGTCAGCTTCAGGACGAGCAGCTTCGTGTGTCCATGGTGATGATGGACGGCAGGCGAGAGGAGATTCAGGGCAAAATCATCAAACACAGAGCCCTGTTTGCAGGTCAGTGCTCATTTGCATAAATTTGAATATTCATGAGTCAGCATTGTTACGCTGTCACACACAGATTCAGCTTTAGCAGTGTGGAATGTGGCTTGGAATTATAATATTGAAATATTAAAATGTGCATATTTTGTGATTCTCAGAGACGTTCAGCGCCACGCTGACGTCGGAGGAGGAGAATTCTGGGATGGGAGGAATCGCCATGGTGACGCTGAGTGACACCGAGAACAACCTGCACTTCGTCCTGCTCATGAGGGGCATTGTCCAGGCTTCAGAGAGTGGTGAGGACACACACACACACACACTGTATTTCTCATGCAGTTTTTCTTTCCCTCTGTCTCAGTTTTTTTTCTGTACTTTTCTGTACTTCATTTAAAAAAAACGAATTTTACATTTCTTTCTTCATCAGCGTCGCCGCTCGTACCCATCCAAGTCAGACTGCAGTATCGACAGCACACGCTGCGGGAGATCCACGCTAACGTTACTGCTCACGTGAGTGCACACACACACACACACACACACACAGATATCTACAGATAACTGTAATATTCTTTTTACATATTTTATGTATTTTATATACTTTCTTATATTTGTATATACAATTAATACAGCTGTAACATTAATATTTTTATATATAGTTATTTTAATATTTATATACTTTATATAACACCCACGTCTGTCTTTCTGTTAGCTTTTCTTCTCCTATAAGCAATTCCAGACATTCTATAGGACCTCAGAGACATGTGTGTCTATGTTCTGACGTGTGTGTGTGTGTGTGTGTGTGTGTTTCAGGATGCCGACTTCGCCGAGGTTCTGTCAGACCTGAACAGTCGCGAGCTCTTCTGGCTTTCACGCGGGCAGCTGCAGATTGTCGTGGAAACGCAAGGCCGTGAACCCAGGCACATCTCAGGCTACATCACCAGCAAGAGATCATGTGACAGTAAGTGTCAATCAAATGACTTCAACTAATCATAGAACACTGATACATTTTTTTGTCACTGCAAGTGATTTGTTGCTGACTAATTATTAGAATATATATATATATATCCACTATATATATCCAATATAAATATATATATCCACATTCCTCTAGTAAGACCTCTCTTTAAAATATGTTCTCTGTGTTCTAGCTTTTAGGCAGCTGTCCCAAAATGGCTGAATGTTAATTGTAGTGTTTTTGAGTGGAGTATGTTTAGGCCAAAAGGTCAAAGGTCAAAAATACAGAAGGTCATAAATTGCTGTTGGCTCACACTGTTGAACATGGCTGACTCGAAGTGCAGAGAAGAAAGCGTTTTTACATGTGTGTGTGTGTGTCTGTGTGTCTGTATCGTTGTGGAGACTATTCTCTCTCTCTCTCTCTCTCTCACACACACACACACACACACAGAGGCCGCTTCTGCCAAGGTCGCAGTCTCAAGTGTTCCAAGGCTGTGATTAACAACCTGACGTTATGAGCGGAGAATTCAAACAAACCCTCTGTCTCTCTCTCTCTCTCTCTGCTTCTCTCCCTCTCTCTGCTTCTCTCTCTCTCTTGGCTTCTCTCTCTGTCTCTTTCTCTCTTTCTCCCTCTCCCTCTTTTTCTCCATTCGTCTCTTCTGTCTCCATTTACCCACTCAGCCATTTCTCCTGCGTGTCCTTCGCTCTTTCCCATAATTCTCTGGGGTTTACATCATCCTGACTGGCTGGATGAGTTAATCGGGGTTTGATTGCTTTTCCTTGGCTGAGGATTTGAGACGTGGGAGAATGCTGTGAGAACGAAAAAATTGCCTCATCTCGCATGCAAAAGCATCGTCTTTCACTGTCCCACACACACACGCACACACACACACATACTCGACTTTCAAGGAGACTTTTATAATAACAGTTCTCTCTCTCCCTCTCTCTCTCTTTCTTTCAGCACTACAGAGCGTGATGTCCAGTGGCGACGCTTTGACCCCTGGGAAAACAGGTGGAGTCGGGTCAGCCATCTTTAATCTCCATGACAATGGCACCCTTGACTACCAGGTACAATCTTCTTTCACTTATTTAATCTGTGAACGGATTGGATGGACAGACTTCTTTCTTTGCTTATGTTAGTTTGCCAGAAATAAATCAGTATGACAGTGTTGCCAGTGAATACACAAGAAACACGGCAGTTAATGATTGATCATTGGAACACCACTCCAGATTCAGGTGGAGGGTGTGTCCAGCACGGTGGTGGGCGTGACCATCGAGATGAAGCCACGGAGACGGAGCAAGCGCAGCGTGCTGTACGACATGACGGGCGAGTTTGTGGCGGGCGGGCATGGCGGGCGGGCCGTCGGCTCATATGGACGCATGGAGGCACGGCACATTCATATGCTGCTGCAGAATGAGCTGTTTATCAACATCGGCACAACGGAGAATCCTGAGGGGGAACTGCGGGGACAGATCCGCACACTGCTGTACAACGGCCTGGAGTCCCACCGACATGGTAAGACAGACAGACAGACAGACAAAAGAAAGAAATAAAGGAACACTGCAATTTACAAGTCCCTTGTAATTACGCTGATTCTGACACAAGACATGTGTGTGTGTGTCTGTGTGTAGAGCTGCCATTCCCTCTGGCCGGTCAGTTCGTGTCTCCGCCCGTAAGGACAGGAGCAGGTGGACATGCGTGGGTGACGGTAGACAAGCACTGCCACCTGCACTATGAGATCGTAGTGAACGGACTGGGTAAAGGAGACGAGGCCACGATGAACGCTCACCTGCACGGCCTGGCCGAGATCGGAGAGATGGACGAGTTGGCACACACTGGTCCCAAACGCCTACTCACCGGCTTCTATGGAGAACAGGTCAGGATCGGGACATGGCCCAATTAAGAAAAAACCCCAAAAAGTTTCATGCGAAAGTTCTAAAAGTGCTTTCTTTTTCTTATTTTCATCTTGTCTTTCATCCTTTCTTTCTCTCTGCTTCTCTTATCCTTTATTTTCTTTCTTTGTCTTTCTTTCTTTCTTTCTTTCTTATTTTCTGTGTTTCTCTTTGTGATAGTTTCTTTCTATCACACCATTCCTTTCTTCTTTCTGTCTTTCATTCTGTGCTTTCTTTCCTTCCCATTATCCCAGTAAAACACCACATTAACATCAGAAGTATTTCAGATGTAAGGATTGTGGTGTATGTTCACATCAGTATAATCAGCACAGCTCTTTGTTAAACAATGTCATTAACCTCTAGTTTCTCTCTCTCTCTCTCTGTCTGTCTGTCTGTCTTTCTCTCTCTCTGTCTCTCTTTCTCTCTCTCCAGGCTCAGGGGGTTTTGAAGGATCTGAGTGTTGAGTTGTTGCAGCATTTGGACAAAGGCACAGCATTCATCCAAGTCAGCACCAAGATGAATCCACGGGGAGAGATACGGGGGCGAGTGAGTGTGCACATAAACACACACACACACATACACACACACACACACAAACAGTGAGACTGAATCTGATGTGTTTATCCCCGTATTTCCCACAGATCCATGTCCCTAACAGCTGCGAGCAAGGCTCCCGGGCCGAGGCTGTGGTCGACGAGGCTGAGTTTGATGACGTGGTGTTTGTCCGTGACCCGGAAGCCTTCAAAAAAGATCCGCTGGCGTGTTTCTTCGAAGGCGAACGTCACGCTCACGGCTCACGCTGGACGCCACACTACAACTCCTGCTTCACCTGCACGTGCCAGAAGAAGACGGTTATCTGTGACCCAGTCATGTGTCCTGCGCTGACGTGCCCGCACACCTACCAGCCTGAGGACAAGTGCTGCCCTGAGTGCGACGGTAAATATTCATACAGAAATGTTTGACGTTAAAAGATCGGATTTGCCGAATTTTGAATGGGTGCTTACGCAAACTTGAATGGAAGCACTTCTAGGTTTGGGTTTGGTGTGTGTTAGTATATGGTATATAATATATTCTGCCTTTTTGGACAACAGAGGGTTTCAGAACTACTTTAGGAAGCTAAAGAAGCCTTTATGAAGCTAAGGACCCCTTTTGTGACAGTTTTTTGACAAACCCCTTTGTGACAAACCTGCTGTTACCTGAAGACTGATGTGTTTATTTGTACACGTTTGATTAGGAAAGCTGTAATGTGTTTTAAAACAAGTTTGTAACATTTTTCCTTTGGAAATTTGTGCTCAGAGAGAAAAGTGCCGAAAGAGATCACATCTGCGGAGAGAGTTGAGGAGCATCCAGAAGGTGAGCTCATGAAAAACAGATTAAAACCAAATGAAAACAAATATTTATCATCTAAAACGTATCCAAAATCTAACATAGATTTCTTTGTACTCTAATTACCTATAATATAATTAAATGTCTTAATCCATTATTTTCCCTGAGAGTAATAGCTCTGAAATAACAGACTGTTTTTGCAGGCCAAAAGAAACTGGGTTATGGGCTAACGTCGTGTTGTTTATGGTTATATTCAGGGTGTTATTTTGAAGGCGATCAGAAGATGCACGCACCTGGGACTGTGTGGCATCCGTTTGTGCCGCCTTTCGGCTACATCAAGTGCGCTGTGTGCACCTGCAAGGTGAGATTACATCACAAATAACACCACCCTGTCAGTCACTCCTGTGTTATTGGGTTGTTTCTGTCATCTCTGCTAATGTAAACATGACGTTTCTAGTCAAATGACAATAAACCGTGTTTAATTCTAACCTTCACCTATACTCTAGGGCTCTACGGGAGAAGTGCACTGTGAGAAAGTCACCTGTCCCCCACTCACCTGCAGCCGACCAATCAGACGCAACCCCTCAGACTGCTGTAAGGAGTGTCCGGCTGAGGACACGCCCCTCCTGGAGGAGGGGGAGATGATGCAGGGGGACGGGCCGCGACACTGCAAGTTCGGGAAAAACTACTATCAGAACAGCGAGAACTGGCATCCTCGCGTGCCATTGGTTGGGGAGATGAAGTGCATCACATGCTGGTGTGACGTAAGTGCACTTTTGCCAATCAGAGAGCTGGATCTGGTCGATCAGAGATCATATTGCAATACATGCTTGCATTTAGTGGATAAAACAAACATTTTTCAGCTGGCTACTCACAAATATATTTATACATGATCCATATACTGAATAACACAATGCAGCATGTTCAATTTTATAAAGCTAACACATTAGTTACTTTAACTAGCTATTTTCATAAAGTGTACTTTCAGAAACTTTGCTTAAGTCAGATGTGATAATAATTTTGATGAAATTTGATGAAAAATGTTCATTCAAAAAGCAAGAAATCTATTAGAGTTCAGTTTTAGCTAGCTCGTTTCCAAACAATGTTTTTCTTTTGCAAAAAAAAAATTGGCTGTAAATTAGCTTTAGCCAGCCGCTAGCTTTAGCAAGACTTTGCTGGAGTCAACCAGAGACGAAGTAATATCATTTGTTAAACTTCATAAAGCTAACACCTTAGATCATTTTTTTGTTAGTCACTTTCAGAAAAGAATTGTAAATGGCTTTTTTGTGTGTTAAAATATGTTGAACAAATAAAATCCCTAACCCTTTAATGTTAGCCTGTAGATAAACATACATTAATGTATGTTTAATGCTAATGGAATGCTAATTTTAACAGTTAGAAGTTAATATAGCTAATGGACTATTTACATGCTAATAGACGTATTTTGGAGATTTAGGATGTTTAATTTGTGTGAAATCTGGACCCAAAACTCTTGTTTTGCTGTGAAAAAGCTTTGGAGGTTCATTTTAGTTTTTGCTTTTCTAATGTACCTTTTTTTTTCCTCTCTTGACAATTAGCATGGCGTCACAAAGTGTCAGAGGAAACAGTGTCCACTACTGAGCTGCAGCAATATTACACGAAGAGAGGGCAAGTGCTGCCCTGAGTGTGCAGGTAAAACACAAACACACACACACACAAACACACACACGATTTCTGCCTGAAAACTTGACAATCGCCAAATTCTCATGTTATTCTCGTTATTCTCTTACAGATGATTTCACCAAAGAAGAAGAAATGATGAAGATGGAGGAGAAAAAGAAGAGCTGGAGGCACTGACCTGCATGTCCTGTCCCATTTTTTTGTCCTCAGCCCCATCTGTCCATCTATCCATCCTTCCATCCGTCCATCTGTCTGTCTGTCCATCCCTCTCTCGAGTGGGCCACTGGCGAACTGTTCGAGAAGTGACAGAAACACGAGCGGAGAAAGAGAGAAAGGGAAAACGTGGAAATAAACAAGCCAGTGAGGCAGAACAAGAGCCTCTGAGGGGAAAATGTTGAAGGAGAAAGAACAAAGGAAAGAAGGAAAAAGGACCAAGCTGCTGGATAAAATTCCTTCGTGACTGACTCTAAAAATTGAATGCCTTTTTTTTTTTTGCTTTATTTTTGTACTTTTTGGACTTGGAGCAAACTTCAGTCAAACAGAGACACACATGCTATACATTTTCCTGACGATGGGTGGTATGATGGGCTGTGTGTGTGTGTGTGTGTTAAATCGGCGAGGGGCAGGCAGCCATAAAGTCATTGGGTGGCAATGAATGAATGTAAAACACACACGTGCCCACACGTGCGCCTACACACATACACACTCACACACACATAAATTCCAATATGCTTTCAGACAAATACAGCATCGTACTGTGTTCATCATCCTTATCTTAATTAATATGCAAATTTCAGTCTCATCTCAGCCAATAAGCCAAGCTGTCTCATTTTATTCTATTACAACGTGCCTGATTGGAGATTTTGCTCCTCGAGTGAAAAGGATTGACTAATTAAAGGGCGGAGCTCCGAGTTTGTTCATATTGGCCCATTTGTGTTGCACCTGATGTTGTTACCTGTCTGTTTTGTTTTTCAACCCTTTTGTGTAATATTTTATAATTATTTGCTGTCTGATTATAATGATGAATATTGTATTTCATATTTATTGAGTGCGCTGGAAAAAATCAATAAAAGTCTTCTTTATAAGAAGCTGTTTCTTCACTTTGACCAATCAAGTCACGGTAAACTGGTGTCTGAGCAGGAACACTTTGTTAGTTTTGTTATTTTTTTGTGTTTCTAGACCTGTTAATTAAGTTTTGAAAGATATCTTAGAAAATCCTTCATTTTCAATATCGCCATGTTATGGATATTGCTAGGTTCTTGCTGATTTCAGGGCTGTGTTTACATTTTTCTGACCCAGAAATTAGCTCCGCCCCCCCAGGGAGAATACTGCTGCTCAGCTCTGACCCATTTCCTTTTAAAGGTACAAGAAGAAAGAAGTGTTTATCATCCATGGTTTATTCCTGTCACATGCTCAGTGTTCCGAGGATAGGCTCTGGATCCACTGCCAACCCTGACCAGGATAAATTAATCTCATAGGCATCAGATGTCATAAATGTGAGACAAAAGGCTTGGTGTGTTTCTTAAAGCTTCACACAAAAATCCCAAATCTACAGGTGTAATCAAAAAAGACAATGCACATTAAATAAAACTTGGAATTGCCTGCTGGACAAGGAGACTGTCCTTGTCATAAGCCTGGTGATCTGGTGTCCTAGTCACAGCCATGTCAGCCTGGACATCTGATCCTTGCCACAACCATGTGTGTCCTTGTCATTTGCCTGGTGTTCTGGTTTCTTTGTTGTCTGCCTGGTGATATGGTGTCCTTGTTGCAGGTCTGGTGAGCTAGTGTCACTGTCTCAAGCCCAGTGGTATGGCATCCTTGTCACAGGCCTGCTTGTCTGGTATGTTAGTCGTAGGCCTGGTGTACTTGTCACAGACCCAGTAGTATGGTGTCCTTGTCAGACGACTGGTGGGCTGGTGTCCTTGTCGCAGGCCCATGGTATGGTATTTTTGACATAGACCTAGTAGTCTGGTGTCCTTGTTGCAGGCCTGGTGGTCTGATCTTTGTCGTAGGCGTAGTGGTCTGGTGTCTTGGATGCAGGCCTGCTGGTCTGGTGTCCTTGTTGAAGCCCCAGAGGTCTGGTGTCCTTGTTGATTGTAAGTGGGGGGAGTGAATGACCAGTGCTCTCTTCCACCCTCAATACCACCCTTGAGTCCCTTGAGCAAGGCACCGATCCCCCAACTGCTCCCCGGGAACCGCAACAAAAAAGGCCGCCCACTGCTCTGGGTGTGTGTTCACGGTGTGTGTGTGTTCACTACTGTGTGTGTGTGCACTTGGATGGGTTAAATGCAGATCACAAATTCCGAGTATGGGTCACCATACTTGGCCACACTTCACTTCACTTCACTACTGAAGCCCTAGTGGTCTGTTGTTGTGTCACAGGGCTGTTCATCGGGTGTCAGTGTCACCGGCCTGGTGGTCTAGTAGTTTTGTCATAGGCCCAGTATACTTGTCGCAGACCCAGTGGTCTGGTGTCCTTGTTGCAGGCCTGGTGGCCCAGTAGGTGATGTGGGGCCATTTGGTAACAGAATATCCAAATCTTATTTGCCCCCTAAAGATTTTGAGGTACAAAATACATCCAATTTTAGACCTTGTCTTACTGCACTCCATAAGTTCTCCTTCTGAGTTGGAGCGTGTCCTAAAATGATTTTGTTATGAAACCTTCAAGAAGTGAGCGAGTGAGGACTGATCTTGATTTGCAAAATGCTGCTTCCACTTTTAAGTTCTTTTACAGTCCTTTCATGCGACACTTACTCGCTTTTTATGACCGCTTGCCATTAAGTGTTTTTGGATTTGCTCCAACACGAAGCCATGGACAGATTTAAAAGTGGGGAAAATTCCATACGATAACAAAAAGGTTTATGTTTATCATGTTGACCAAATCTCTCTCTCTTTTTCTCTCTTTCTGTCTCGCTCTCATTTCTTGTCTCTATCTCTCTGTAATTTAACTGCCTCTTGCTGTTTCATTTCAATTTTCTCCATTGCTCCTTTTCCCCTCTTTTCCCTTCTCTTCTCTTCATCTGGATTTAACGAATGGGGGAAATGTGACACACAGATGCGGGCCTCACACACACACACAAACACACACACATTCTGGTTAGATGGATCTTTCCCATGTTGAACAGAGCAGAACCATATGTAAGCCACAGTATCTTCTGTAGGAAGTCTTCCAAACACACACACACACACACACATCAGAGGGTTGTTCTTCTGTGTTAGACAAACGCAAACCATATGTGACCTGTATCATCTTCTGCCACTGATCAATCACAAACACACACTCAGACACACTCAGTCACACACACACACACACACACATCTATATATGTTTGTACGCGTTGGGAAATATGTGAGCTTATGAACCACCTGTAGAAACTCCGGGCACCAGGCACGGAAAGGTCAAAGGTCAGTGATGTTGCACTCCTGGACGTGTGGGAATGATATGCATCTGATTAAGTAATGCACTGATGAGTATCTTGTGTGTGTGTGTGTGTGTGTGTGTGTGTTATGTGGGACATCTGTTTGCCAGTGAGTGTGTTTCTCACAGGGCATTCCTTCGGCTTTTCAGCTAAGTGTTTAAAGCTGCTCCCTTGGTTTCTTGCTGCTTCATTCTCCATCCATCTCCATAATGAAGGAGAGAGAAAGTATGTGTGTGTTTTAGCTTGTAACTACATCACTGATTTGAAGTGACCTTCGCCCCCCCCCCCCCACTACTTTGAAAATTCACATCACTTTACTGCAAGTGCACAATCCACAAAGATTAAAACAGATCTTAAGAAATCCTTCCATTGCTTTTATATAAGAATACTATCTTACACATGCAATATATCACACATCACATTAATTACACAATTAACACACATTAATGAGGGAAAGATTGTGCATGGGTTCTATATACAGTATTTCCATATTTAACAATGTGTTTATAAATCACTGTGTGTAAGAGTGTGCAACTGCAGGTGCTCTGCACTTACTATGACCAGTGAGAGGACTGGGATTGTGCATCACACTGTAGCGTATGAAAGTCAGGAGATTTGTAGTTTGAAAGTAGTTTGAAATCTTGCATCTCATCTCCGCTGTTAAATTCAACCTTGGAGCGTCAACGAGCGTGCTGCAACCTGCATCACATAAATAACTGCTAGCTAATGACAGGGTTCGTCAGTTTACTCAGGGTCACCTTGTACATTTTATGTAATATAAAAATAATGGTGTGGAACATTTGTGTGATTTCTTGCACTGGTTTAGTAAATATAACATACAAATATCTGTTAATATCATAAACATGTATTAATGCAGTATATGATCACTTAAAGTTGGTTAATCCAGTGAGATTTTTACTCATTCGCAAAGTTTGGATTTTACCTGGTGGACTGAAATATCACTCATGTGCTCTTTAGATTACAGATATGCCGCAATAAATAGGATGCATGTTGTATTTTGTATTGTTTCTAGCTTGAAAAAGTCACTTTGATTAACATGACAGCGTTTTCTTTTCACTGCAAGTTATATACTGTATATAACTGTGTATGTGACAAATAAAAATGTTGAATCTTGAATCAAACTGAATGAATGCTAACAAAATTTCTGTTTTATCCATTACTGTACATTTCATAAATCAAACTTCTATACCATGCACATTTATCCCATAAACATCCAGTTGTACCCATCACTGAATCTTTAACATTGTTCTAAACCATTGATATTTAATCATATATTGTGTTATTCTCTTTTTTGGGACTAAATGTATTGTACCTATAACATAAGCCCAAAACTCTTACTGTATTTCAACTCATTAACATTTTACACACATTTATTGTGTCCTTAGCTAATATCAACTCCACATGTACAGTTGATATTTGTGGTAAATGTCACATTTTTACACCTTTACCTTTAAACACAGCATCACAGGTAAGAAACCTGCAGAATCCATGATGCATTATAACCTTCCACCAACACTACACAGACCAGTGAGCGCCACCTCGTCTCCATCTAGTGCCCTTGCAGAGAAGTGCAGCACATTTCTCATTCGATTTTACTTTTACATTTAGCGTCACATCAGAATTTACAAAGCATAAAAAAGTGTAAAAGTGAGTGAGATTCATGTTAAAGAGCTACAAAAACCAAAACAGCCATTAAAAAAATACAAAGTAATATCTGGGAGAACAAGTAATATTTGTGAAAAAGTGACAAAAATGCTATATTACTGTTATAACTGTGTGTTACTGCACTGAAAAGTGAGATAGTGAATTAGTGAGCTCGCAAAATGGCGGCCATACCCAGCGCCATCTTGATTCTGATCTTAGAAGATTAATTAGCTGTTCATGTCAACAATGTGATTTAATTAGCTAAATGAATTTCATTAGCTCAACAATATGACTTCAAAAGACTCATTAGTTGTTAATGCTGGAATAAAAGGCCCATTTTTTTTCCCCAAATACAATTTTTTTTTTGTCTTGTTGGTGTTCTCGCGTTTTAACCTCCGCAGTATTTCAGTAAAAGTGCACCAGGGCTTTAAACACTGAGTATTTCTCTTAGCGGCTCCTGCGCATGCGCTGTGATGACTGAAATTTTGGAAATGCATAAAGATTAAAGAGTCATCTGTCAAGTAGGCTGCATCTCAGTTTACACTTCACCCCCTTACACAAATAGACACTAGGTATAAAATGTGTGTATAAATAAAACACACTCGCGTGCACACACGCCACGCGCGCGACACTCGGAATGCAACAGGGAAGACTGGCTCGCGACTGCACCCGCATTGCAACACGAGTGCGCGCGCTCCATCTCACTCTCTCTCTCTCTCTCTCTCTCTCTCTGTGTGTTTTTCTATATGTAGCAGCGGAACCCCCCCACCTTTCATCCACCCCTCCCCTCTCCCCTCCGCCCACGTGCTTGCTAACACCTCCGCGCGAGCTTCTCGGTGTCCGTGATTATCTGGAACGCGCGCGAGCTCTTCAGGTTGCTCTGCAAGTTTAGACCTGAGCATCATCACTTTCGGTGTGGATGAAAATAAACACCCCATCAACGCCTGTGAGTGCGCACGAGAGAGAAAAAGGGGGAAAAAAAAGAAAGAAAAACAAAGAAAGAAAGTCGGTGCAACTTTGCGTCACAGCCTCCGCGCGCGGTGCACCGGATCGCGCACGTGACGCAGGGGGGCGGTCTCACGTGTTTCAGTTCCGCGTTCAGAGATTAAAGCTCGAGATTAGAACGGAAATAACCGTGAGTAAAAACAAGCGACGGCATGTAACCGCATGATTTTATTTTTTAACTGTTTATTTATCATCACATGTTCTTTCACGTCACTTCTCATCGGCACGAGCTCGCCTTCTTCCCGCCATTTCCATCTCGAACACCTGCAGAGAGAAGAAATGAAGTAAACACACGTGCACCTGGTTAACACGGATATGCTAATTAGCTCGCGCGAACAGTCTTTTATACATTAATGAAAACTAAAGTGTAAAAAGTTAAGAAGTAAATACCTCCACAGAGTACTGAACTATATAACTTCTACAGGGTTTAATTAATATTTACAGTGTAAACCATAAATAAGTAAATTGTAGTTGAAATAATAAATTGCTTAATATTTTTATTGCCAAAGAAATGATTAAAATGGGCTGCCCCTTTCCTCATTATTAAAAACACCAAGGTCTATAAATATTCATGAATATGCAAATTAGGAAACAACCCCATGTTCTCCTGTCATCCTTAACGTTGGTATTAAAAAAAAAAGAAAAAGTGAAAAAGAGCTCCAAACAGTACTGAATTAACTTCCCCAGGGTTTAATTACTTTTCACGGTTTAAACCATTCAATTAATGGTTAGAATCTAGTTAGAATAATACATTTTAAAGTGTTTTTATTGCCCAATAAATGATTAAATTCTACACTTTTCCTCATTAAAAAAATGCCATGATTTATATATATACATGAACATGAACAAGCAGATTAGGAAATGCCTTCATGTCACTAACATTAGCTATTTTAGCTAGTCCCCCACCGCCACTGCCAAACACACACCCACACACCACCAAGGCAATCCCATAATTCAGATCACTGGATAAATTAAACATACAAACACACACACTCAGTTTATGAATTTGAGTCTTTATGACTCTTTAATGAAGAGTGTGTGTGTTCTGTCTTTAGTGGTTAGTGGATTTCATTAAAGTAGAGCTAAACTGAAAGTGTGAGGAGATGTAGTGTCAGCTTTAATGTCTGTCGTGGAGATTCATCAATATGTGTTTGTGCGTGGGTGTAAAAAAAAAGTGGGAAAAGGGAAAGAAGTTTGATAGAACAAAAAAAGAAAAAAAAGAAGGAAAAGGAAATTGAGGAAAAATAAGGGGGAGAGTGCAAAACCAAAAGGAGATGGAAGGAAAGACTGGTCAGTAATGGAAAGGAAAAGAAATGGGGGAAGAAAGAATGATCAGGAAAGAAAAAGTAAAGAAAATGAAACGAAGTAATGGATAGGTAATTAAATAAAGGAAAGGAAAGGAAACACACACTGCGTGTGCACCCTGACGTCATTAGAGGGCAGTGTTGTATTCACTGAAGGAACTTATCCTTTTATTTGCACTAAATAGTGAATGAAGTGAGTGAAGTGACTTGTGGCCAAGTACGGTGACCCATACTCAGAATTTGTGCTCTGCATTTAACCCATCCAAGTGCACA
>CM075016.1:4337027-4347175 GCA_037576675.1 Pangasius sanitwongsei | reverse complement strand
ATTGTGGTGGTGTATAGAGCCAAAAATGTTAGAATTGTGTCGATGTCCCAATATTTATGGACCTGACTGTACATGGGACAGTTGGGTATATTCAACATGCCTTCTCAAGAGTTTCTAGTTACTCGAACGTTCTTATTTGAAATGCCCAGCAGATATCACCGGTATAAATGAACCTGCGGCTGTTGGTGATTGAGAGATCATTTGTATAAATGTTAAACATCACTGGCGCTCGGGCCGAGCCCTGGGGAAGACCATGTCTTAGACTTTTCCATCAGCTCACGTCATCACACCTGCATCGATTTCGAACAATTCGACCGCATAGAACGTTAAGCACTTCACAGATAAGTTCGTGTGGCAGATAAGCTGGAGGGACCTAGCTCTAGCTTCTTTTGGAAGCCATTTTTGATATGTCTGGTCAGTGCAGAGATTTGATCAATGTGCTTCATTCTTTTCTAGATTTTCTGGAGTTCAAGGCGTTCCAGCAGCTTATAACAATCAACAGTCTGCAATTTACTGGTCTTTCCCTAATTTTGTCAAGGGTATGGCCTTTGCTTTTCTCTTCTCCACCCAGACTTGTATTTGTGGTTAAAAATAAATAAAATAGTCAGATGGACTGCTATGGTGCCATAATAGGCCTACTTGCTAGATAATGTTGGTTAGTAGGAAGCGTAGAAATGATTCTAACATACTTGTACTTATTTACTTTAAAATACAGGAAAAATTGTTAGCATTACTTAAATTTTTTCCCCCCTGCATATGCTACTGCTAGGAAATATGTCGCAATACTGCAAATACACGATATGGCAAAAGTTTGTGAACACCTGACCATCACACCCGTACGTGCTTGTTGAACATTTCATTCCAGATTTAGGGCTTCCAGACAGTGTCAGGTAATATCGGAGAGTTGTAATACCGGCGAGTTGAAAGCACCTAGGCAAATGTTCATTGGCTAATCTGTCATTTGTATTATAGAAAAGACAGCTCTTGATGTATTTTGGAATCAAAAATTCAGATCTCCTGCACAAAATCCACAACAGGTTGGCTGGTCTGATATTTTAAATATTTATTTTTTGGTATTTTGCATCTCGCCCCTCACCTGCGCCCACCTGAAATGCTTAATTTGAAATCCTCTGCAATAAGGCCTTCATGTGTTATTCCATCAGAAACCATTAGGATAATACATTCCAACACACTACCATTACAGACCACCAGAAACACATTAAACTCCATTTAGAAACCACTATAAATCTCTACTGTTTTAAATCTTAGCTTTATGGCTTACATGGATTCCACTGTGTAAATATAGCGAAAGGATAAAAAAAAATCAATAACTGTTGATATACAGCGTCCAGTTTCAGTGAACATGGCTAAACACATGCTATGTTTTGCTTGTTTTCTTTGATGCGTGTCACCTTTAACATATCTCCTCTCCCTTCAGCTCGACGTTCTGATTCTGGGTCATTAGTTATGTATCCAGGACGAGTGCCGTGTGTGTGTGTACTGTAAAATATTTAGAGCGTAAATGTTTCCAGAATCATGACTATAAACCTCAAGAACAGCTCCAACCACCATGACTGACAACAACTCCACTTGTTGTGTCAATAAACCGAATAGTTTCCAATCAACCTGCATGAAGAAGCTTTGACTTTTTATTTTATTTCTCTTATTTGAGCTAAGAGGTTTGATCTGAAGTTTAGCTTGTTTAATTCAGTCCAAATATTGCCAAATGGCTTGTGTTAATTTCCTGTCATGTTCACTTTGAGGACAAGCTAGAGAATTACAACAAGCTTTGGTTTAGCTGAAATGTTTTTTTTGTTTTTTTTTCCCTTGTTAATTTGTTAGGTTTTGTTGTTGTTGTATGTGTTCTGCCAATACTTGGAACACTTGAGACAGTTTCTGAAGCTATTTATAATCTGGTAATGCAGCTACTATTTAATTATCTATTTGCTTCATTTATTTTAGTGGCAGTCTTAGCGATACAGTCATTATGGAACTTGTACACAGCTTAAAAAATAACTTAAAAACATGTCGTTTTAAAGAGTATATATATATAGAGTAGATATAGTATACTTAAAGTTTACTACTTTACATACTATCCAGAAATTAGATAGACATTGTAATGCAGAGTTTTGGGTTTATTTTAAATAATATTTAAACTAGCCATATACTTACAAATGAGTGTAAGTATTACATATTGACTTTTTAAAATAAAAAATAAAAAACTAGCTGAAGGCTGGGAGGATGCTTCCCAGACACACGTTCAGTCTTTTTCAAATATAAGTTACGATTTTTATGTAGAAAATTATACTTGCTCCCATAAAAATCTAAAAAGTGTTTATTATATTCTGACATTTTAGTTTATTCGGTTCCTAGTGTAAGTCTCTAAGAGTATACACCAGTCAGCCATAACATTAAAACCACCCACCTAATATCTCACCAAGCCAATTTTGTTTTAAATAAAAATATCATACTGGATTAAAACTAATTAAACAAATAATGTGGGCCTGAGTATTTAGTATACTTCAAAATTGTCATTAATTCTACAAGTAGTTCTACATGTGTATTACTACTAGAGCATCTCTATTAATCCATTAGTTTATTTGATACCTGTATACTTCTCTAAGAGTACACCTGTGCATGTAGCATATCGAAAGTAAACAAGTTTACCACAAATTACTTTACAACTTGTGATCGTCTCTAAACATACACCTAAACACGCTAATATATCAAAAGCAAAAGATTTTGCTAAAATAATTTATTTTACACTTAGTGTACTTCTATATGATATATACTTACGCATGCTAGTATAACAAAAGTAAACTATTTCAATTTATTTTACACTTAATGTACATCGCTAGGAATATACTAGGAATATACAAATGCTAGTATATCAAAAATAAATAATTTTACTAAAATACTTTACACTTCTCTAAGAGTATATCTAGACATGCTAGTGTATCAACGTAAACTACATCACTAAAATAGTTTATTTTACATTTAGTGTACGTTTACATTAGTACAGTTTTAGTAAACTTGGAAATCTTATGTTGTACTTAAATTAATTATTTTTTTTGATAGGTCCTGGTATCTCTGAGAAACTCCTGGAATATTGAGTGACAAAATGTTGTTTTTGTTAAAATAAACCTAGATAAACTTCATTGTTCCAAGTTATTACAAACCAACAAAGAAAATACACCTTTATTGAAAATGCTAACTGGCTTGTATTTGCTTTTTTAACTGCTGCAATTAATATTAGCTACTAAAAGTAGACCTAGCATTATATGAAACAATAAATAATATCATAGAGGATGTGGTTTGTATGATTTGTCTAAAATAGATGCATATAAATGGGTTTGAGTATCGCAGCCTTCTGGGCAGATTTCTAACCAATGATTCCTAGAAATTTGGATTAAAGGAACATAATCCATGTCTTTATGCCCAACCCTGTGATCTGCAATGACCTTAGAACAACAAATGTGTACATTCAGCCTAAAATGTAGTGGAACATGTTCTAGGTTTGGTTATGTTGACTCTCATTCCGGTCTGTGCAGTCGTAATTATATCGCCTGGAGAAACAGACATTATCCAGGAGCTGTTCAAATGATAGAAGTGTCTCTAACAAGTCCTGTCAAGCTTTACTTGTGAAATTCACGGTGACTTCTGCTACTGTATGTATCACTAAACTGAGGAGAACGGATCTGTTTCAGGATTGTTTGGTTTATATAAATCCTTATTTAAATTAAAATCTCTTTCATCGTGACAGATTATTCTGAAAATTCAGACGAGGAAAAACTAAATTTCACATTTATCTCTGGTTCTGTTCAAAAACCACATACTAGCACACTGACACTGAAATCTGTATGCTGCAATGGGTTACCATAGCTACCAAAAGTGACATTCTATCTGGTGGTAGTTCCTGGATGGAGCTGTGAAGAGGACGGAATGTCATCATAAGTTCCACCCATCAATTACCACACTGAAGTTGATAATTTTCCTATAGCGGCACGTCCCCAAGTGTTTTATTCCTCTTACACCACAGCAGTATGTCAACGCTTACATTTTTTAAATTGAAGAACATCATTTCATACTTTTAATCCATTTATAGTTATGTTTAATGTTCATGTTAGTTCCTGTTCTCACTTACGTTATAGCAGCTATAAACAGTCGTTTCCTCACTAGCCTCTTTTCTCTCTCTCTTCAAGTTAATAAAACAAAAAAAACAAAACAAAAAAAAGAAACGCAGCTTGTCATGTTACAGAGAAAGCGCAAAGTGTAAATTCCTCTGTCCTGAAGATGGCATCCGTGATCTTTCAACATGGACATTAGCAAGGTTAGCCAGCTAGGCTGTCTGTGGCTATCCTCTAATATTCAGTGGGATTGGGCAAAGAGGTTGACCTTATTTGGTGACATCACAAAAAAGCTCATATGTAGCTCCGCCCCCAAATCAGGACTAAATGCATAGTTGCATTTATTAAAAAAGAACTTGCCCCATGCCCCACCCCTTTTTTTGACTAAATTTTCATGAAAACACTTTTGCAACCACTGTCATGATTTCAAATTAGGCAGGAATTCACACAAGCTAACTTGTATGTAAAGTTTTGATAGGGTAAGGTTTGGGCGAGGGGGTGGAGTTAACGGTTGATATATTAAAGTATGGGTGAGGAGGCGGAGCTTATAGTTCAAAGCTATTCTTACAATCTCAGTGGATATCACCCCTGAGGCTGTCAAAGCCCATGTTCAAAGACTGAAACTTGGTCAGGGG
This sequence comes from Pangasius sanitwongsei, assembly GCA_037576675.1. Lineage (NCBI taxonomy): Eukaryota > Metazoa > Chordata > Actinopteri > Siluriformes > Pangasiidae > Pangasius > Pangasius sanitwongsei. The sequence goes on along the minus strand of CM075016.1, from coordinate 4,342,413 downwards.
TTTATCTCTGAAGTTCACTCCATAATCCTCACACAGGTCAAAGGTCATGCAAGCTGAGCAAGCTCGTCGTTTCATCGAGCTCATCATGAAGTGTGGTGAAGCCGAAAACTAAACACTCACAAACTCTCAAAACCTCAAAGTTTCTTTCATCTCTCTGTGATGGTCTGATTCAAAGTTAAGCTGATTTTCTTCATACACACACAAATGGCAACTGTAAATCACCAAGCGCATTCATGGCACATTCATATTCAGCCACACCTACAAAAACTCCAGAAAGGCAAAGCTCACAGAGGGCTGAAAATGAAAAATGACAAAATGAAAACTAAACAGTGAAAGAGCGCCTTCTAAGCACAGTGTGCACTAAATCTTCCAGTAACACAGCTACCATAGACACACACTAACTCCTCCTGGTGCCAATACTTTTGTCCTTTTTTTTTTTTTTTAGTTGATTTATGGATTTATTTTGGAATCGCTTTCTTTCTGATAATTTAAATGAAGCAAATGAGTTTCACATCATGTTCATTATACTGATTTGTAACTGAAATAAAGAAGTGATTTAAACTTGACAGCGTAATCTGTATATAAAATCGATCCGTCGAAGTTCACATTAGTGAGTCTCCTTACACGGACATTTGCAGAAATTCAGGAGTGAAGCGAAGGGTACAAATGATTTTCCAAACTTTTCATCAGCAATTTTCTGTGTAAACGTTCCTGTGATTCATTTTCAAATACATTTATTCGTATCTGGTTTGATATTAACGAGCAGTGTGAGGACATTTGGTTCTTTTTGGTCCTTAGAAAGGGCTAAATTCTCTCTCTCTCTCTCTCACACACACACACACACACACACACAGGTGGAGTGTATCTTTGTCTTGACAGAACTTTCTAGACCTTCAGTCTGTCTTCCTTTTACAATTTACTGTAATCATTAACCATTACACCTCAAGCTATTAAACTGTGTGTGTGTGTGTGTGTGGTGGACATGTCTTGAAACTGAGGGAAGCATTATTCTTACTGGAAAATGAAATGGTACACACACACACACAAGTTTAATGATTTCATATGAATGATTTCATTATGTTTTGCTTAATTTCTGCTCATCGCAAACACTCCAGAAGAACAAAGATGAAAAGGAGTGGAAAATGTTCAGCAGCAAACCCATCATCATCACAGGACGTGTTTCTTACTCTGTGTAATGGAGGCAGATTTAAAGCCTGGTTGATTGACAGCTTCATGTGTGTGTGTGTGTGAACGTTTTAATATTTTCTTTCTGACATTAGCCAATTTTACTCCAGCATACCACACCCTCCTGTTTTTAACACACCCATGTCCACGTGGCCCTCGCTATTCCTCCATCACACTTGTAATGGTTGTTATAAAATCTAAAAAACATTTTATACAGCCCTCGTTATGAAATATCTCTTAGAACTCTGACGCGTACGAGGGGAGGACACACGTGACACGCAACATATTGCTAACTATCGAGCTAGCAGAATAAAGTAATAACGCTAAGTCAGCCATCATATAAACTGGATACTCAGAATTATATATAATTTTATTGCTCCTGTTTACATTTATAAAGATAATTGTGTTCTCATTTTGTAACCAGCTACAGTTATATGCAGCCTAACAATCATAATAATAATAATAATAATAATAATAATAATAATAATAATCACAGTAGTAATTAAACTTAAAGATCAGTGGGGAATTTTTTTTTTTTAAATTGAATGTGAAGAGTAATTTAATAAATTTGCTAAATAGCAGAATAAACAGTGTGAACTTTTAAACTCTTTTAAACTCTTTGCCTACTTCCTGCTGTGTGTGTGTGTGTGTGTTCATTTGCACGAAACAAAAAGATCATTTTCCAGATTTCACCTTCTGTTAAATCTCAGTGAGGATGTTCTGGGGAATTTTGAATTTAAAAACACAAAAAAGCTGAAGCAACACTCCTGTAACATGATGAATTAGCTCATATTAGCTAATGTTACTTTATTACAATTTTTTTTTTTTTTTTTTTAGTTTTTATTGTCATGATAATGTTGATACTAATTGCAGCTCCTTGCATTTGCAACCATTTGGTATAACGTAAGGTTTTAGCATTTGATTGAAAATATACACTTTAAGAGTTCGTTAAGGATAATTAAGGGTTCTTCTTAGAAGCCTTACTTATAGGGAAACACTGCATTCTCCAAATTTAGAAACTTTAAAGGTTCCATCAGACAAACAACCAAAGAACCATTAAAGGTTCTAAATTTTCTAAAAGTGTACTTTCTCTGTTTCTTGTATTTGAATTTAGACTTCATTTTACTCTATATTTGTGTATTTATTATTTTTGTACAGCAGGTGAGCTACCATGTGTGCGCTATTTGTTTTTTTTTTTGTTTGTTTGATTATTGTCCTTATTATTATTATCATCATTATTATTGTTGTTGTTATTATTACATATTTCATGTTGTATATTTTCTGTAAGATGTTTAACATTTATGGAAGGAGTCTTCAGTGTCAGCGCTTTGTAATTGTCAGAGGTAAATTATATTATAATAATAATAATAATAATAATAATAATATAGATTTATAGTAAATACAGGGTGTCACAAAAGTCTCCATACATAAGGGAAATTAACACGTTTTAGCAAAATGTCTTCCAAACTTTGTCATACTTAGTTTATATATATATATTTTTTTCAGATAGCCTTTAAGAATGCCTTTAACAAAAGAAGAACGGATTGAAATCATTCTCATAGCTGGATCAGGAAACTGTCGCAAGGTTGCGATGGACTTGATCAGGAAACATGGCGAGCGCATCACACATGACACTGTTGCCAAACTTATTAATTTAAAAAGACTGGAAGTGTTGCGGACCAACTGAGAAATGGACGTCCATGAATATCTAGTGACGAAGGCACAACCGATGTGGTGCTGGCAAACATAGTCCCCTATGTATGAAGACTTTTCCGAATGAATCTTCAGTTCATTCAGAATCTGCAGTCGAGACAGACTTATTTCAGATTAATAAAAACTTTGCATGTGGAAATCAGATCTCTGAATCTTCTTTCAAAATTATAAAGCTCTCAACTTTAACTTGACTTAATGAAGTAACACAGCGACAGGATTTCAAGCAGCGAGGGAAAGTGTGTGTGTTATCACCTGCTACAGTGACCTCAACAACGAGTTATAAACCACCAGTGATCAAAGTTAACAGTTCAATGACGCGAAGCTGTAAAATGTCACTTCTGTAGATATATCAAGGGCAATAAACCTTTTAACATTTCCAGTTTTATTTTAACCAGCTAACATGCATTGTGATTAATGAGGCGACTGTCTGAATGTCCAACACATACAGTCTCTATGTACGAACGTGACAAACAGTTTATTATGTGCAGGATCAGATTTAACTACACTGCCAGCGTTGCATTGTGGGAAAATGGAAAACAAGAATTTGGAAAAGTGTTACACCATTGTACATTGGGATATTGTGGATGATCAGCTGCAGACATTTTAAATATTTCAAATATACACCGATCAGCCATAACATTAAAACCGCTGACAGGTGAAATGAACAACATTGATTATCTCTCTACAATGGCACCCGCCAAGGGGTGGGATATATTAGGCAGCAAGTGAATAGTCAGTTCTCAAAGTTGGAAGCAGGAAAAATGGGCAAGCGAAAGGACTTGAGCAACTTTGATAAGGGCCAAATTGTGATGGCTAGACGACTGGGTCAGAGCATCTCCAGGTGTTCCTGGTATGTGGTGGTCAGTACCTACAAAACATTGTCCAAAGGACAACCGGTGAACCGGCGACAGGGTCATGGGCGCCCAAGGCTCACTGGTGCAAGTGGGGAGCAAAGGCTAGCCCATCTGGTCCGATCCCACAGAAGAGCTAGTGTTGCACAAACTGCTGAAAAAGTTCATGCTGTTTATGATAGAAAGGTGACAGAACACACAGTGCCTCGCAACGTGCTGTGTATGGGGCTGCATAGCCGCAGACCGGTCAGTGGCCCAACTGGACCGTGGAGCAATGGAAAAAGGTGGCCTGCTCTGATGAATCACATTTTCTTTTACATCACGTGGATGGCCGGGTGCGTGTGCGCTGCTTACCTGGGGAAGAGATGGCACCAGGATACACTATGGGAAGAAGGCAAGCCGGCGGAGGCAGTGTGATGCTCTGGGTAATGCTCTGCCTGGAAACCTTGGGTCCTGGCATTCATGTGGATGTTACTTTGATGTGTATCACCTACCTAAACATTGTATTCCCTAACGGCAGTGACTTCTTTCAGCAGGATAATGCACCCTGCCACACTGCAAAAAAAATTGTTCAGGAACAGTTTGAGGAACATGACAAAGGTTTCAAGGTGTTGATTTGGCCTCCAAATTCCCCAGATCTCAATCTGATCAAGCATCTGTGGGATGTGCTGGACAAACAAGTCCGATCCCACCTCGCAACTTACAGGACTTAAAGGATGTGCTGCTAACGTCTTGGTGCCAGATACCACAGCACACCTTGAGAGGTCTAGTGGAGTCCATGCCTTGATGGATCAGAGCTGTTTTGGTGGCACAAGGGGGGCCTACACAATATTAGGCACGTGGTTTTAATGCTATGGCTGACTGTTGTAGATCTCAGATTCAGTCAAAGACACAACACAACACACTTAACACTTAACAGGAAAATAACTACACATAAAAGTGTGTAAAGATATACACTAAAGACATACACATTTCAGTATAATTTAAACAGTTTGTGAATTTTGGAGGGGTACAACCAAAAACTTTCATTTTGTATAGAAAACTACAGCTGTGTAGAAGCTTTTTTTTTTTTTAAATATATCTTTGTGTAAAAATGTAAACATTTATTAGTGTCTGATGAGATCTTGCCCACTTCCTTTTTTCCAACATTGGTTATGCTCCATTGTCCAGAATTTTTTAAAATCTTTTTAATTTGCCTTTTATCTGCCGTCATGTCGCATGTATTCATCACATAAAACTAAGGATGAATGCTAATTTCCTAAAAGTCATTTCATTCTATGTTCTATGTGGCCCCAAGTCCTTACTTTCTGAATGTCCGGTCAGGAATAGAATTAAACTCGTCTGTAGGGTATATAATATATGCTATTTGGCCAAAAGTATGTGCACCCCTGACCATCACACCCATATGTGCTTTTTCTCCAAACTGTTGCTATAAAGTTGGAAGCACACAATTGTATAGAATGTCTTTGTATGCTGTAGCATTATGATTTCCCTTCACTGGAACTAAGAGGCTCAAACCTGTTCCAGCATGACGATGCCCCTGCGCACAAAGCGAGCTCTAAGAAGACATGGTGTGTGAAGGTTGGAGTGGAAGAACTCGAGTGTCCTGCACAGAGCCCTGACCTCAACCCCACTGA
>CM075016.1:4302740-4329619 GCA_037576675.1 Pangasius sanitwongsei | reverse complement strand
TTTTTTTGTGGTTTTTTTTGTTTTTGTGTGTTTGTTTTTTTGTTTTTTTTTTTTTTTTTTTTTTTTTTTTTTTTTTTTTTTGTGGTACTATTTTGATCCTTCTTTATTTTAGAAGTTTTCATGTTGTTTCCTCTCCTTTTACAGCCCAGTATGCTCAAATGTATTAAAACAAATCTATGCTAATTAGGTCACCATGCTAACAACATAATTAATGCTCATTGTCAGAAAGAATATTTAATTTCCCAGGTGAAAGGCTGAGTTTAGAATCTTGGTATCAAGTTAACTCAAATTCCAATTTTCAGCAACATTTAAATGTCTTAATTTGTTTATAATTTCCGATCCTTTCCGAGATTTTAAATCTGGTAGTTTGATAAAATTGTAACAGGTGTTAAGGGGGGAGGGGAGGGGTGGCGTGGAGGCGGGGTTATGCAAGTGTGCACTCTTAAACGTTGTAAGGTGATCCTACAGTAATGGCGCAAATCGTTTACATTTTAAACCTTTATTTTTATTACTTAATTTGAGAATAATGTAGACTAGCCTAATGTAGAGTACAGTCAGCTAGCGCAGCTTAGCCTAGCATGGTGTAGAATTATTTTATGTAGATTAGCCTAAAAATGAATTAAAAGTAGTAGCACTTGAAACTAGGAGTTTATGTACTTTAAGGACATGAAGGTTAAAAAGAAAATTTAGCTTGTAGAACTTCTTAAGTCAAGTCAAGAGGCTTTACTGTCATTTCAACCATATGCGGCTAGTTGGTACACAGTGAAATGTAACAATGTTCCTCCAGGACCATGGTGTGACGTCAGACAACACGAAGCTACAAGAGACTACACATTTGTACATAAAGTGCATGTGCCAAACGTGTGGCATTACAATAACTACTAAACATACAGCACAATAACTAAGACAGTACAATATCTTGTAAAACAGGACAATAGGGACAGTAAGAGATAGTGAAGCGCTGACCAGTACACAGTTCTAGTGTGGAAGTGTCAGGTATAACAGTAGTGCAAAAGAATAATAATAATATAATAAATTGCTGTGAATGTAAACGTAACAACTATGACATAGTATTTTGCAAATAAGTTTATACCATATATGGGCATAGCAGTTGTTGGGGTAGCAGCCAGGTAGAGAGTATAGTAATGACTATAAGAACCCATATATATATATATATATATATGATATTTTATAAATACAGTAACAGCAAAACAAAATGTAGGTGATGACTACAGAAATGTGCAAAAATTGCAAAGGGAGTGGGATGGTGTTCAGTTGAGTGCGAGTGCGAGTGCGAGGGCGTGTGTGTGTTGCCAGTCCTGTCTCTGCATATTGTGGAGTCTGATGGCTTAGGGGAAGAACCTGGTACACAGCCTGGCCTTGAGGGCCCGAATTCTTCGGCACCATTTGCCAGACGGCAGGAGGGTGAAGAGTGTGTGTGTGAGGGGGTGCTTTGGGGTCATCCACAATGCTGGTGGCTTTGCGGATGCAGCGTGTGGTGTAGATGTCTGTGATGGAGGGAAGAGAGACCCTGATGATCTTCTCAGCTGTCCTCACTACCCGCTGCGATCCAAGACGGCGCAATTTCAAAACCAGGCAGTGATGCAGTTGCTCAGGATGCTCTTGATAGTCCCTCTGTAGAACATGGTGAGGATGGGGGGGGTGTGAGAGATGGGCTTTCCTCAGCCTTCTCAGAAAGTAGGGATGCTGCTGGGCTTTCTTGTTATGGAGTCGGTGTTGAGGGACCACCAGGTTGAGGTTCTAAACCAGGTGACCACAAAGGAATTTGGTGCTCTTGACAAGACTTTATATAGAATATAAAGACTTGGGGTTTCAGGAGTGAGCCTCGTTTGATACTCGAGATTAAAGAGCTGCTTCTCCTGACGCGAGCCTGCTTTACCATCATGCGACCGCGTGAAAAGCACCTGTGAGGTTAAACGATTTTATTTTGTGCGTGTGTTCCGCTGCGTTTACGCTGTCAGACGCTATTTCTCAAATGCACTTAAGGTGTTATCAGTGTTTACAGAAAGACTTTGTGTAAACGTGTGTTTGGCTGTGAGGATGTTGTAACTACGGCTGTGTGATACGCACAAAGCGCATGCTGAGAGTGTGAGACAGGTAACGGTCATCCTGCACTTATAGGACTTCTAGCGATGTAGGGCGGGTAGCGATATTTTAGCATAGACTGGCAACTCCAGTGATTGTGTGTGTGTGGGGGTTTTTTTTTTTTTGTTTTTTTTTTTTTTTTAAATGGTAGCTCTGGGTCAAGCATTTATGACACCGTGTGTGTGAGATATTACATGTGTGCTCACTAAAGTAAAGTACAATGACAAGGAAGTAATGTGTTAATATTAACATGCGGAGGTCAGAGGTCACTTGCAGCAGTTTTCCAGCCATTGTGTTTATAGTAAACACAGGATTATTACTGAACCTGTCTCTGTCTTTGTTACACTGCCTCAGTGTCTTCTACCTGTCTGCCTTACCTCTCTATCCTACCTCTCTTTCTGTCTTACTTGTTTGTCTTACCATGTCTGTCTGTCTTACCATTTTTCCTGTCTGTCAGTCTTTCTGACTTAACGGTCTGTCTGTCTGGTCTGTTCTATTTGTCTCTCCCTTAACTGTCTGTCTGTCTTACCTCTCTGCCTGTCTTACCGTTTTACCTGTCCATCTGTCTTATCTGTCTGGCAGTCTGTTCATCTGTTTCTCTTCCCACGTTACCTGTCTGTCATATCTCTCAACCTGTCTTACCATTTTACTTTTCAGTCTCTATCTATCTGTCTGTCTGTTGGTTGTCTGTCTTACCTGTTTGTCTTACTCTTGTCTTAGTTGTCTGTCTATCTTTCTGTCTTTTTTACCAGTTTGTCCTGTCCATCTTACCTATTTCTTACCTGTCCTGTCTCACTACCTGTCTGTCTCTCTCGAGGTGACCCTGCTGTTGTCAGTAAAAACACATTAGTTACAGATCAGAAAACACCCATCAGTCACAGTGTGTGTGTTAGTGACTGTGAGTGTGTGTTAATGAGTGTGTGTGAGTGTGTGTGAGTGAGCTCTGTTCCAGTTAAATCTGGTTGTTACAGTAAACACTACAGCATTGGAATCCTCTGTTCTGATTATAAAATATTAACTGTGTACACACGCGCACGCACACGCACACACACACACACACGTGTCTTTATGAGGTGTTTGCAGTGACTTGTGCAGTACAGCATGTACTGAACTCCTAAACTCTTGACCCTCACCTCAGGCACGAGAGGAAATACTTTAGAGTTATTAGTTTTTAAGAACAAGATCTCATGACTTTTTTTTTTTTTTTTTTTATTGAAAAGATTTTATCCTTTTATAATCTCTAAATTGCGGTGGTGTCATTATGGAGATGTTCAGTTCTAAAGCTCTAGAACATGTCCTGGCATATGTGGAACTCCTGCTCCAGTCTCCGTGTGCTTTATTCACACAAAATATTCACGGCCCGAAGGCGCAGTATATTATTTTTAATATAAATTTAATAATAGTTCTAATCTACTTCTGATATGCTGTAACCACGATGATGGGCAGAAATATCAGTTTAGGCCTGGCCTGTGTTTAACCGCAGAACAGAACCGGTTTAATTATATCCACAAGAACAGAGTGAGAAAAACAACCTCCGGAATATATCCATAGCAACAGATGTATACAGATGTGGGCGGGGTTTAAAAAAACTAAATAACAGGGTGATTTGCTCACGTACAGGTCTGGATGTTTTGTTCGGTTTGTCTCTCTTCCCTGTCTGTCTGTCTTGCATGTTTGTCGTCTTATCTGCCCCTTTGTCTAACCTGTCTGTTTATCTGTCTTACAGTCGTACCTGTCTGGTTGTCTTGCACACCTGTCTTACTATGTGTCCTAGCTGTCTGCCTGTCTTACCCGTCACTCTCTCTTACCTATCTGTCTTACGTTTCTGTCTGTTGGTCGGTTCTATTTCCCTCCTTTACCTGTCTTGTCTGTCTTACCTCTCTACCTGTCTATCTGTCTTATTATCTTACTTCTCTGTCTGTCTGTCTGTCTGTCTGACTGTCTGTCCTGTTTATCTCTTTTATCTGTCTGTCTCGTCTCTTTGTCTTACCCGTTTGGCTTACCTGTCTGCATATCTTAGCTGTCTGTCTTTCTCACGCGTTAGCGTTCACGTTGCCAGCTGTTGTTTCTCAAATGCACTTAAAAAGTTATCAGTGTTTACAGAAAGACTTTGTGTAAGCTTGTGTTTGGCTGTGAGGATGTTGTAACTACGGCTGTGTGATAAGCACACAAAACGAATGCTGAGAGTGTAAGACGGGTACCTGTCGTCCTGCGATTAACAGTCGTACTGCACGAGCGTGATATGGCTAACTGTCGTCCTGTGCGAGTGTGATGCAGCTAACCTGTCTTACCTTTCTGTCTACCTCTCGGTCCTGTCTGTCTGTCTACTCATCTGTCTGTCTACTCATCTGTCTGTCTGTCTTAATTTGGGTGTTCTATGTCTCTTGCACTTTCTCATGACTAACCAGGTTGTCCGTCTTAACTGGTCAGTCTATGTCACTGTTTCACCTCTCTCACACTCTCTCTCTCTCTCTCTCTCTCTCTCTCTCTCTCTCTCTCTCTCTCTCTCTCTCTCACGTGTTGGCGTGATATGTTAACGTATTGCCATTTTGCTGTGTAGTGGGCAAATGCAGGCTGATATTTCTGGAAAATCTGAACTTCCTCTTCTGGTCGCTGAAACAGCTTCGTCATCTGGACATAAAAAGCAACACTTTTATGACCTTATTGAGGTCTTTTACCTACACACACACACACACACACACAGAGGAAACTGTCTACATGTACACACTGCATGACATCCGTTATTTGGGTTTAGTTTGGGTTTTGACGCGTGTGTGCGTGTGTGATTTCCCCGCCCCCGCCCCCCCAAGTCATGCAACCTACACTTTAAAAAAAAAAAAAAAAAAACGAATCTTTAATGGTTCTTTTTTTCTGTTCCTCTAGGTACTGGTTAAAGTTTTTTTTTGTTTGTTTTTTTTTGGTTTGTTTGTTTGTTTTTTTCCCCAGAATTTTAGTAGCGCTCTCTTAAAAAGCTGTTGTTCCTCTTTCGGCTGTTCCCGTTAGGGGTCGCCACAGCAGATCGTTGGTCCACCTGTTTGATTTGGCGCAGTTTTTACACCAGATGCCCTTCCTGTCGCGACCCTCCTGAATTTTACCCGGGCTTGAGACTGGCACTGAGAGCACACTGTTACATGCAGCCCCAGTGGCTGGGGGATAGAGCCCGGGCTGCAGTGGTGAGAGCGCTGTGGCCTAACCACTAGTCCTCCAGGGACCCAGAGCTCTCTTAAAAAGCTAACAACCCCAAATTATACAGAGAACCTATTAAGGAATAAGGCAATGTTAAACTCCTGACAGGTTCTAGATATTCAGAAGAAAATAAGGAGCGATAAATTGTAGTTTGTACCGCGCACTTTAGAAAAAAGGCTTCATTGGTTGTCCCTTTGGGGACACCCTTAACGAATCTGTTTAGAGCAGATTTGATCTAAAGCATTCTCATCTTAAACCTAACACTCAGAGAGAGAGATAAAGAGAGAGAGAGAGAGAGAGAGAGAGAGAGGGAGGGGCCGATGAGGGAGAGGGAGGGAACGGCTGTTTATAGCTGCTATAATGAAACAGGAGCTAACTTGTTTCACAGATGTTCAACATTAAACTGATAAAAGGTATGACATGCCATTCTTTAATCAATAAAGAAAAAAAATTGTAATAGTTGCTGTGCTGTTAGAGGAATAAAACACTTGGGGAGGTGCTTTTATAGGGAAATAATCAGTGTGTTTAAGCAGAGTTACTGTTCTCACCCTGAAGTTCATTATTTTCCTATAACAACATGTCCTCAAGTGTTTTATTCCTCTTAGACCACAGCCATTTTAATGATGATAATTTATTTATTAAAGAACGACACATCGCACACAGAGCTATAACACTCGTTCCTTCACCAGCGTCTCTTTTTTTTTTTTTCTTTCTCTTAAAAAAAAAAAAAACAAAACGCGCAGCTTGTCGTGTTACCGAGAAACCTCAACCGAAGCGTAAACTCCTCTGTCCTGAAGATGTCGGAACGCAAATTCCTGAAGATGTCGGAAAACCTGGTTACAGCTGACTGTTACAAAGTGCTGACACTGGAGACTCCTTCCATCAATGTTACATAGACATCTCCTTACAGAAAACTGCACCATATCACTGATTATTATTTTTTTTTCCGTTTATTGTTAGTAGAGTGTCCACTGTACAAGTCTTTGTGAATGAGCTGTTGCTATAGAAACAATAATGTATTACAACCAGCGCATTAATATAAACCTGTGATTTGCAGCTGCACTACTGTCAGGAATAAACAGCATTGTTTCTATAAAAAAAAAACAAAAAAACCTCTCGCCAGTTGCTGTTGTTTCACTGTGTGTATTTTATTGGTGAACTTTATCCATTTCTAAGAAGGCTTTATGAACTTTGTAGATCTTTTGTTGTACTTTAACTATTAAAAGAAACCTTTTGTGCTTTTATTGTTGTATTTTACAGCTCCATAAACGTCCAAGCAAATGAACAGATATAAATAAAATTTTCCGTTTTAGTTGGAATTAAGAAGGGAGTAGTAAATTTTGTTCACGGTAAACACCAGATTCCGACGTGTGTTTAGTGTTTGTTTGAAATGAAATATCATTTTTAAACAGGAGTGTGTTGTAAGTTGAATAGTTATCAGGGTTTGAAATCCTCCTTGTCATGCGTGTGTGTGTGTGTGAGTGTGTGTGTGTGATAGAGTTGATCTGATAAACTTGGAACGTTGCGAAATCAGAGTCCTGCGTCAGAATCATCCAATTGAACAAACACGTGTTGTAGATGATCTGTTGTGAAAATTGTGTACATATTGTGACACGTGTAGTGTATCGCGGTGTCGTCTTTAAGGATCGTGATATGTTTTAGATTAACACATTTTAGGCTAGGCTTACATGGTACGATTTTCAGGACAAAAAATCGCTTCTTTGGTCATGAGTTGAGTTGAGTCGGCGGTGTAATGACGCATAACGTGATGTGATGTGATGTGATCTAGTTGCACAAACACGCGTCAGTGTGAGAAATTTGTGAGTAAAATCTGAGTGTGAGCGCTGCTACGACACCCCTCTAAAATCTTCAGGGTTCGAATCTGACACGGAGACACACGCGGTCACGCAGTCTGTTATACTTTTCTTTGTCTGGAATGGGTCCAGGTATTTCTCTTTCAATCTGCAGCTGCTACCTACACACGCGCGCGCACACACACACACACACACACACGCACACAGGATACGCCTCCATCTCTTTGGAGTTTCTTTGAATAAGGGCTACTGTTGAGAATGAACTAGCTTTTCACTTTCTCTCTCTCTCTCTTTCCACTCATTTTCTTCGGCTCTGCCCAGCTGTGTTTGTGCATTTAGTTAACGTCACTGTCACTTTCAGCCTCTCTCTCTCTCTCTCTCTCTCTCTCTCTCTCTCTCTCTCTCAGCGTGGAGTGAAAGCTCTACTCATCCCTCAGCATCATTTATCATTGCACTTGTTCTCTCAGGAATGCTGATGAATGAGATGAAATGTATCGCTCTCCTGACGTCTCCAAAACACACACACACACACTTTATTATTATATTTTATTTTATATAATGTTCACACAGAAATGTATCTTATCGATGAACTATTATATCCATTTCTAAGAACTATTAAAAGAAACCTTTTGTGTTTTGTTGTCATATTTTACAGCTCCATAAACGTCCATGCAAATTAAAAGATAAGTATTTTCAGCTTGAATAGTTATCAGGGGTTCAATTCCTCCGTGTGTGTGTGTGTGTGTGTGTGTGTGTGTGTGTGTGTGTGTCTAAGAACAATGTGAATAATTCATGGTTTGAGGTCACATGACTGGATTTCGTCATTTCTCTGGCTTTAGAATGGTGTTTGCATTTACACAGAGGGAGAAGCTTTAAGCATGATAACACTTCTGGACAACTTATACAACTTAAATTATTCATTTTATTATTTGTTAAGTATATAACATAAATCATTTAAATAATTTAAATCCTAAAGCTAACTTCTGACATGTAAGGGGAAAAATGTATGTAAACGAAGTGCCTACAACGTTCTTGTGGGGACAGATCGAAGAACATTTCTGTTTCTCACACACACACACACACACACACACACACACACACACACACACACACAAAGACTGGATCAATATCTGAAATGTTTAAAGTTTAGCGAGAGAGCTAAAAGATACACATTATGGCCGTCTTAAGAATTACACAAAAAAAATATTATAGCCGTTTGTAATTTGTATTTAAATATATATGAACATTAATGAGCATACACGGCCATAAATCTGCAGAAGGTGTGAACATGAGCAGAAAGTGGGGGAAAAAAGTTTAATCTTCAACTGTATTTGCTGTTGTTGATATGTAACTTGATTTTCTGAAATGCACGTAAACATCGGCCAGTGACGTTCTGTCCAAACCACTTCCTGCTCACTACATAGTGCTGTTTTGCACCCTACGTAGTGCGCTAGATGGTTAGTACAACCCGATTTTTTTTTTTTTTTAATACAACCCGATTCATTCACAAAAAAAAAAACAGCGTGACGTATTTTGATCATTTGAGTATTTAATTTGAAGATTCATTAATAATAAATAAATAAATTAAATGTGTGAATTGGGTATAAACATGTTTATAAGAACATTTTTTTTTATTCAGAGATTTTTTTCTACATCTGAGTGACTCAAAAGTCATTTAGCCGATAAAATTAGGAACGATGAGTGTTTCAAAACTGATTAAAAACCAGTAGAACATTCATTCAGAGACTGAACAAATCACACACATGCACATAATTAATAAAGGGGTGTATTAATTTTATCAGAGAAATCAAACACAGTTTCCACCTTTGAACCCAATAAAGGGGTGTGTGTGTGTGTGTGTGTGTGTGTGTGTGTGAGGGGTCGAAGTCCTCTTTCTCAGACCCGGTGTTATTGCTTACTTTTGATGGATAAACAGATGACATTGTTGTGTGGTTGTTTTTTTTTCCATGTGTGTGTTTCGATATGATCAGAATGTAGCTGCAGTTTGCTAGGAACAGCCTGTCAGCATTCCATTGGAACACTCTCTCTGTCTCACACACACACTCTCTCTCACACACACACACACTCACAAAGGGATTTTTTTTTTGCTGATGTCACAATTTTTGTCTTATTGTGATTTATCGTCTTGGTGATATATTGACACACCTAATTAGGTTTAAAAAAAAAAAAAAAAAAAAAATTGAATCCTAATAGATTTCAGTATTCCACTAGTCTTCCAACACACACACACAGACACACACACTCTTACAGACACTCTTACACTCATTCTCAAAGTCACACACAAACAGGTCACACTTTGGAATGAACAGAATTAACGCACAACACACAAACTCAGTAAAAAGCTGGACAATACGATGATCTCAATATCGCAGTATATATCCACATAAATGGATTAAAAATCATGTGTAATATTAATATACTGTAAATGCTTGAAATAAGCAAAACTGTGCAAAATTTAATTCTCTAAGAAGACCATTTGAAGTTTGAACGGAGTAAAAAAATATAGTAATAGTTTTAATAATCATATATTTGTAAAAACCAATTTAATTGAGAGAAATATTAGTTGAATTTGCCCATATTCAAGATATTTTACTTGCTAAGTTATCTTTTTTTTTGCAGTAGAGGTGTTTTTCCCTCTGTACATTTAGTGTAAAAATTACATTTAAAAAAATAAATAAATAAAATAAAATAATAATAATGTTTATGTAAATGCAAAGTACCACAGAGGTTTTTATTGTAATATAAGATGTGTTTCTAAATATCGAAGTAAAAAAAGCAGAATTGTTAAAAATAACTTTGCTCATGCATGACTGTGTAAAGCCTCATCGTATTTGAAGCATAAATACACTTCCTGAAGGGCCGTGGGTGTGTGTGTGGGTGGGTGTGTGTGTGTTGTCACTTCCCTGATGTATGTATATCTGATGTATAAAATCCAGTTTAATTTGGTACAGAATTGGAGTAAGTAAAGAATAGAATCTTATTCAGTATTATGCCTCCCTATCCAACACACTGTGTGTGACTGGTGTGTGTGTATGTGTGTGTGTGTGTGTGTGTGTGTGTGTGGTAGACATACTGAGAAGAGCATCTTATGTCGTGAGAAAACTGCAGCTGTTGACATCTGTGTGAATCCCACTGATATTTTTGCCTCAACTGTGTGTGTGTGTGTGTGTGTGTGTTTGGTTTCTTCTTACATTCACATGGATAGTGAACATTCAGCGGGTTATGAAATATGTATCTAAAATACAGTGTTATTTTATTAACATAGTGTAAATTTTTATTATACAGTGTTTTTCTAATCAGTAAAAAAATCTTATAAGACAGATGTTGAATAAATTAACGTTCCCATGGCGGCACAGCAATATCCCGGAATTATTTTATAGTTCAGTACCATGACCGTAGACTAAGGGTTCCTCTGGGTACCAGTGAGAAAGTACAAAGCTAAACAGATCAGGGTTTTCAATTCTGTTTCTCCAGAGTTGGGGTTCTTGACTCCAGTCCTTCAGAGCAAGGGTTCTCGATTTCTGTCTGCTATATAGCAGGTGTTTACCAAAGCAAGGGCTCTTGTCTTAGGTCTTCCATAGCAGGGGATCTCAACACTGATCTTCTAGAGCAGAGGTTCTTTATATTGTCTTCAAGATCATGGGATCTTGACTCCAGTTTTCCAGAGAAGGGTTCTTGGTCCCAGTCTTCTTGAGAGGGGATCTGGATGACGGTCTACCAGTGCAGGATTTCTCCAATCTGGTCTTTCAGAGCAGGGGCTTTTGATTTCAGTTTCCTAGAACATGGGTTCTTGATTATAGTCCTCCAGAGCAGGGGTTCTTGACTCCAGTAATTTTGATCAGGGGTTTTTGAATTTGGTTTTCCATAGCATGGGTTCCTGATTCCAGAACTTCTGGGAAGAGTTTCTTGGCTCTAATCCCCCTGAGAAGGGTTCTCAACTTTGGTCTACAAGAGCAGGGATTCTTTTAATTTGGTCTTCCCAGCAGACGTTCTTGACTCAAGTCTACAAGAGCAGGGTTCCTAACTCCAGTCCTCCAGAGGAGGGGTTCTTGCATTTGGTTTTCCACTGTAGGGGTACTTGACTCCAGTCTTCCAGAGCAGGGGTACTCAACTCTGGTGTTCCAGTTTAGGGTTCTTGACCCCAGCCTTCCTGAGAGGGGTTCTTTTGATTTGGTTTTCCAGAGCAAGAGATGTTGACTGTCCCCCAGAGGTGAGGTTCTTGAATTTGGTCTTCTAGAGCTGGGCTTCTTAACTCCAGTCCTCCAGACAATGGGTTCTTGACTCCAGTCCTCTAGAGGATGGGTTTTTGACTCAAGTCTTCCAGAGCAGAAGATTTTGAGTCTGGTTTCCAGGATTATGATTTCAGTTTTCTAGACCAGGGTTTCTCACCCCTGGTCTTCTTCAGCAGGGGTTTCTAGGGAAATATGTTCTCAACTGCAGTCTTTCAGAGCATAGGTTCTCAACAGGAGTGGATCTTGACTCTGGTCTTCTTAAAATCCTGGCGCAGGGGTTCTTTTAATTTAGTTTTCCAGAGCAGGGGTTCTCAACTTCAGTTCGTCAGAGCAAAAGTTTCGAATTTGGTCCAATGGCGCGGAGGCTCTGCTCCAACAGAGCAGAGGGTTTCTCGACTCTGGTGCTGCAGAACAAGTGTTTTTAACTCCGGTCATCCAAAAACCCTGGTACTCCAGAGCAGGGGTTCTCCTCTCTATTCCCCAGGAGCCACTGCTTTGTCTATTTTGAAGTTTTTCTCTGAGTCTAAATGGATAAAACTTACCAAATGGCCTAACTTTTTTATTTATTTATTTTTATTTTTTTACATTTTCGTAAAAGTCCTAATTGAAACTCTTTAGATGAAACTCTTTATCCTGCCTTCTGAATTAAATGTTGAATGTTGTGAAATAAAAATCTTATTGTAGTTTGCATAAAAAAAACTAAATGCTGCTAATTTTATGGAATATGCTTAAGTGTACAAATAATAGATTTCGAATGGGTCATCAACTGTAGTAAATATTTGTATAAAAGTATAAGGGTGTGTAAGAAGGGTGGGTGTGTGTGTGTGTGTGTGTGTGTTTGTTTTATATAAACCACTCCTGGTTATTCTCCTGTCACATGATGTGGTGTACTAACCTAATCGGCTAACACAGACCGTGTGTGTGTGTGTGTGTGTGTGTGTGTGTGTGTGTGTAACTCTGGGAAAAACTCTGAAAAACACTGAAACATTGTGTTGATCAAACAGAAGCTGTGTAGTTGGATGTAGTAGTAGTAATAATAATAATAATAATAAAAGGCAGTGGTGCTTGTGACTGGAAGATTGTGAGTAAATGTTTAGTAAACTTTTTATTTCTTAATATTTGCTTTTCTTCCCTTTTCATTTCTAATGAAATTTCTACTGAACAAGACCGTGAGACGACTGATAATTTGATTATCAATCCCTTGCTTTATTTTTCTTTCATTCCGTCATCTTTTTGTTTTCTTCTCCTCTGTCCGGTCAAGAGTGTGCGATGGACAGCTTAATAAGGGAATGTTAAAGTGTGGTTTGGACAGGTTTTATAGGACAACGCACTCACGCACTCACACTCGCACACTCTTTCACTATTGTCGCAGCTGTCATCGAGGTTGCTTGTGGACAGGCCGTCCTGTTCACTGCAGGAAAGTAGCAAAACACACATATACAAACACAAAAACAATAAACTCTGGACCAGTGTATCTGTTTCATCTTGATATTGTGATATTTTATTATTGTGATGTAATGATTTTCTGATTATCTTCAGAAGTCGGTGATGTCATGATGTTTTAACATTTATTTGTAAATATGTGCAAGAAAGAATAGCAGCGATTTTAGCTAGCGTAAGACGTTAATCATGTTGGATATATAGCTTGAGAGGTCTACGCTGCCCCCTGTGGCTGTACGAAGAATTGCACCTCCTTTAAAACCGTGATATAAACAATAGGTTAATTCATGGCTCCGGAGGCTCTTTCTACTCCTCCTAAAATTCAGATTCTTCTCCCACGGAGCGATGAATTAGCGCAAAAGAGGGTGGGAAAGACACCGTCACCTCCGTCAACACAAAGACCTTTTTCTCTCTCTTTCTCTCTTGTTCTTTTTTCCTTCCTGTAGTTTGGTTTTTTGGGTCGCCAGTATTTCTTTTACATTTCCATTCAGTGTCCATCCGTCCACACTCGTCTCTCCTTCTCGATACACTTGTCTTCCATTGTTCTGTCGCTCCGTCAGGGCCTCAGTTGGCATGGAGAAGCAACAGGAGTGCCAAAACTTTTCTTCCTCTTCTCTCTCTCTCTCTCTCTGTTGTTTACTTTACCTCCTGTGTTCACAACTTTACTCTTTAACTTCTTTTTCTCAATCAGGGAATCATGGTGTGTGTGTGTGTGTGTGAGAGAGAGAGAGAGAAATTAATTACCTGATTATTCAGACTGAAGTTGGCCAACTGAAAGCTTTTCCTTAGTTTCTGTAGTTACTGTAACTCTCTCTCTCTCTCTCTCTCTCTCTCTCTCTCTCTCTCTCTCTCTCTGGGTTTCTGGCTTTCTCTCGCTCTCTCTCTCTTTCTCTCTCTAATGGTTTATATTGATTTTTTCAGCAGTCGTGATTTTTTTGCCCAAACGAAATATTTGTCTGGCAAATATTTGACGACTTTTGTTGTAAACTTGCATGTTTTTAATTGTTTGTCGTGACGTTAGGCCGATTTTCTCTGCTCAGTAAGCATGAATTATTATATTAGTTACAAGTGTTACAACACATAATTAATAATTGTCAGGAATTTTCAGTTTGATTTTTCCCAATTTTCTTTTGGTAAATTACGATGTTAGCGTCATTAATAAAGACTAGACGTTTCATCTCTCCATGCATCCATCATTCTTTCATCTGGCAGCCATTTCCTCAGTCAGCTCGCAGTAATTATGGCTTTCCAGCTTCCCTGTTTTCCTTGTGCACGTTCGCTAGTTTCGTGATGTTTTGTGAATTCTGTATTCAGCCCTCCATTCGCGTGAAACTTGTTTACCAGCCGTGTTTCTTTTTTTCCCTTAATAACATCCTTGATGTGGCTTTGTGGTTATTTATAAGCCGGACTGAATGTTCAGAATGCCAAAGAAACTGTCGCACGCCCATTTATTGCTGCTTTGTTCTTCCCTCCATCCGTCTTCCTGTCTTTGCAAATCTCACTACGGGCTCATTTTCTCTGTTGTTCTCTGCGTTTGGATCACGTTCACCTGCGAGCTGATGTTCTTGCTCAGAGCAATTAATCAGCTAGCTTCTATCTGCCGATTAGCGCCCACGCTAGCAGTGAGCGATCGCTCTTGTCAGAGTTCATTGCTCTGAAGTCTTAGCGGCCTCGGTGGCTTCTAGATATCGTTAATCAAACCCCGATTCACCGTCATGTTCACTCCATTTCAGCCTCAACACGTCATAATAATACACACAGTACACTGACAACTTTTTTTTTTCATTTCAGCAATTATTAATAAATGATTAATACATTTATAATCAATAAATTACATTCAATTTATTTAATAATAGATAATACATGACACGGTAATTAATAAATGATTTAAATGAACGCTTTTCAATCAGTCACTAGCTCATTAGCTAGCACTTGCTAGTTGCGCATTTAAAAAAAAATTAGCTTGTTTGAAACTCATTTGTTTTTAACCTACCACAGAAACAATGCAGTTTTATGTAACTCACGGACTTTGAATGTTTAAAAACAACCCTCTTGAACTGTGAAAATGTCTCTCTGAAGGTGAAGAGCAGCAGAATTAGCTTTTTCAGTAACATTTGCTTGTGGTTTTTCCTCAAAAGATGGCCTACAGATGCTGGTTTTATTTATATTTATTTGGCTAGATGTTGTGCTTAGCATAAAACGCTGGCTTAAATTACACAAAATAGCAGTTTAACAACATTACCTATGCTAGCCAGCTATCTAAACACACCACTACCCTGAACATTAGCAGAGCTAAATAGCGAGATGGCTAACGTTACCACACTAGCAGTAGTTACCCGATGGCCTGGAGCTAACATTTTAACGTTTTTCTGAAATCCGCTGTTGTTTGCTAAGCACTGCACTGCACTAATATTAGCCATCTGTCTATTTAGTCTGATGCTCCGAGTGTGCTAGCAAGCCAGCTAACATTAGGCTAACTATATATTACATAATTAAGTAATATATAGTGGTCAGGTTTGCTATTTTAAATTGCTAACTGAAGGTAAATTACTTTCTTGTCTGATTAAATTCATTTTTTAATGCTAACAGTAACAGCAGAGTGCTGTGTTTATGTCTGATATTCCAAATTTGCTAGTATGCTAGCTAGCATAAGCAGTTAGCTAGACTTTGGATATTGTGTTGTGTAACTAAAACCAGCAGCCAGGTTTGCTAATCTAAATCGCTAAAGTAAATTATTTTCTTGCGTGATTTAAATTCAAAATGTTAGCAGTGAGTGATGTGGTGAAAATATTATATCATATTACTTAGATATATCATGATATTTGGATTTTCTGAGGTAAAAATTTAAATTTTTTGTTAGCAAATAGTACTAGTAAAAATAGTAATAATTTATCACCATAACAATGTTCATCAAACCTTTCCTCACACGACATTATATCAAATCCTAGAGGTGAAAAAGAAAGATGAGTGATGATATATGATCGCGTTTGTAATTGACTGATGAGATGAAATGTCACTTAAGCTCCGCCCACAGACAAGAAACCCAGAAACATCAGGTGATCTCTGTTTGGGAGTCCATATCCTGTTTGAACTCTTATATAGTGAACAGATTTACACACACTGTGTGTGTGTGTGTGTGTGTGTCTGATAGCCGACTTTTTCATAAATGCCCCTTGACCTTTGCTCACTTGGCCCACAGCGCCGTGCTTTGTGAGAGCATTAAGGCTAGAAAAACACCCACATACTCAGTCAGCAGAAAAGGGAACACACACACACACACACAGACACACACACACTGTTGTAATTACACAGATAAATGGAAATCGCCTACAGGAACTGGGAGTCGTCTATGGACTTTCGGAAATCAACCCTTTTCCTCCTTTTCGTGTGTTTGTGTGTGTCACTCAAGTTTTTCCACTCAAGTGCACACACACACACACACACACACACACACACACACCTCTCACTGGGCAGCATTATTTTATTTCATAGTCTATAAAATACTAGTCATATGTTTTGGCACGCTGCACGTCTTCACTAGCCTTCACATCCGTCTTCACATCCAGCTAGCTGAAGCTAGCCACGTTTCTGCTTTTTTTCCCTTACACTTCCTGTGGCCAAAAACAGCAGGCTACAATCTCATTGGCTCGTTATTAAAGCACTGGTTTTCAGTCACAACACAGTTTTTCAGAGCAAGATCTAGTCACTGGATTAAAAAAGGGTCATAAGATTCGCAGCATCTCGGGTTTAAAAGTTATTACACCACATTGTTATTAGCTGGTAACGTATTTGCTGTGTTGATTAGCTAAAAGTACTAACAAGCAGGCTAGCTATACGAGCAGAAAGGTTGCGTGTACATTAACAGGTTAAAGACATCTACAGCTTTTGGGTACGAACCTTTACACATGCAGTTAATTTTAAAACGTGTCCTTTTTTCATATTGCTATTTTATTTTTTATGTATTTTATAGATATAGTATCTATTATGTATTTCTTATGCACGCAATGCTGCTTGCAGATTTGGCCAAAATAAGGACCTCAGATGAGACTTTTACCCTTGAACGTGATAATGTTTTCGTTTTTTTCAAAGTGTGTAACTGCATCTCTTTCCCCTGGTTGTAGATGTATGGGCGCTACACACAGGACCTGGGTGTGTATGCGAAAGAAGAAGCAGCGCGTCTAAGGGAGGAGGCGGCATTCAGACGTCTGGTGACGGAGAGAAGCCGATCGCTTGAGCTCCTTGAGTATGACAAGAGCCGCTGTGCCAAGTGCAGGAGTGAGTGTGTTGCACATTACACCACGTCTTATTCCAAATAGCAGTTACACGCTACCCCTACACACTTATACAACAATCATCTGTGCTGCAGAATCAAGTATCTACTACAGGAATCTTTTCGAGAACTTTTTTCAGGAACTCAACACCTGCATGTACTTTATTTATCAGCTAGGATTTTAGTTCCTGGACCATAGTTTCAGGAACCTTTTTTTTCTCCTTTCTACTTCAGAGTTAATACTTTTTAGAACCCACGATGGGCTGGAACTCATCACACTGAACTTCACAAGGAAGCTTTCATGGTTCCTGCTGTGGGGCAGAACACAGGAACTGTGTACATCTCCTTCAGTGGAGTTCCTCAACCCATTTTAGTTAATTAAATGGCTCCAGTATTTAAGAAAGTTCGAGGGGCTGAAATATTGTTTGTATTCCAGTTGAGGGGTGCCCACTTCCCCTAGACACGTCTGCACTGTACCCTAATCATTAATACAGTTTAAGGATCTGAAATATGGGCCGTATTGCTTTTCAGAGGTCCTCACTTCACCTAGACACTACACGCACTATGGGAATCGTTTAGTGAGTTTAATGAGCTGAAGTATGGGCCGCGTTCCAATTCTGAACAGCTCCCTTCCCCTTGACACTTCTACACACTGTACCCGAATCACTGATCCTGAAGTTGTCCTGCAACTAGGGACTTTTTCTAATTCAGACTTGATGACTTCCCCTAGACACTTCCTACTGAAACAGTCCACTCTGAGTGCAAAAATCAGATTATTATTAAATGTTAAATCCTGTTTGTCTCTTGATTTGATTTTTTTTTTGTACTACTCTGATTAGTGGACTAATCAGGTTTTTTTTTTTTTTTTTTTTTTTTTGCTTGTCTGGCGCCCTCTTGTGGTCAAAACTTGATTTTTCGTTGTTTTTAAATTTAGTAATTCATTTATTTATTTGTAAGTCTTAGAGTGAATACAAAAATAAAATAAATAAAAAATTAATGCAAAATGCTTATATAATATATATATATATATTCAATTTTATAATATAATATATTATAATATATATAATAAATAAATAGGTACAATGTTCTCTCTCTCTCTCTCTCTATATATATATATATATATATATATATATATAATTGAATGTTCTGAAGCTGCAGTATTGTGAATATTTTCTAGCGTGTGTGTGTGTGTGTGTTCACCACTAGGGGGCAGAAGTGCACTTCAGTGAACACACACTTGCTGATAATTATTTATTTTAAATAATTCAATTCTTCTATATGTGAGGCAAGTTATAGGACACACACACACACGCGCGGTAACAGATGTGATGTTAGCAGGAGCTGTCACAGGTTGCCTTGGTTACAGGTTGTCGACTGCAGAGTCGACTGCGTCTCGCCGTCTCTCCTCTACCTTTTCTACCTGAGGAAGAAAAAATAAAGAACGACGGGAGAAAATAAAAGAAAACAAAGCAAAGGAACAAGTGAAAGAAAGAATGAAAATATTTTTTAAAGAGGAATCAGTGGATTTAGCAAGCTTTTTACTTTTAAAATAAGGAAAAATAAAGAATTAAGGAAAGAAGAAAGGGTAAAAGAAGGAAAGAAATCTCGAAGGACAGAAGAGAAATAAAGGAACAAAAATAAAAAAAATTTAAAAAAAAAAGATGAAGAGAAATAATAAAATAGAAAAAGGAAAAAGAATCAAAGAGATACGGAAAGAAAAATATAGAGAAAGAATAAAACGAAAAAAAACGAAAGAAGGAAAAAATAATAGAAAGATGAATTTCACCATCTCTCATTTTACTGTTTATCATTTTCTTTATTCTTATACTCATCCTTTGTCCTTTCTGTAATTCTATCATTTCATTTTCCTAACTCTGCATTCCTTTTTCCTTTCCTTTTGTTCAAGTCCATCTTTTTCCTTTTTTTTCCTGTTTTCCTTTTTCTTTTCCTTTCATTCTGGTTTGTTTTTCTTTCTTTCCTTTTTTCTGTGATCAGATTTGCGCTTTTTCTTTAATCTCTCCCTCTCTCTCTCTGTTTCTCTCTCACTCTCTCACTCTCTCTCTCTCTCTCTCTCTCTCTCTCTCTCACTCACACACACACACACACACTGTCTGTCTGTCTGTCTCTCTCTCTCTCTCATGAATTTCTTTCTGTTTTAGATTGAATTCTGTCTTTTCAGGTGTTTAAACTCATTAAAGTGAATGAATAATTAAAACACTTGCTATTAATAACCTCATCAATTAAACAAGTGCACCATCTGTGTGTGTGTTTGGGGGGGTGGGGAGGGGGAGACAGAGAGACTAATTGATGATAATTGAATAAAAATTGGAAAAAGGAGAAAAGTTAGTCAAAATTTAGGAAAATAAGGGAAAAAAGGACGAAGTAAGGAAGTAAATTTAAGACAGAAAAGAAGGGGGAAAAAATCAGTTTCTCACGACTCCACACATTTCCTGTGGACATGTTACTGTCCACTTCATGTGTTACGTCTGTTACAGTATCTGCTTTCTTTCCGTAAGAGTTCAGTTCATAATAGTAATAGCTAAGAGACAGTTTTTTCCAGGTCTTATTTACTGTATCAGATTTTCAGTGTTTCCAGAAAATGATGTAA
The DNA here is from genome assembly GCA_037576675.1 of Pangasius sanitwongsei. NCBI lineage: Eukaryota > Metazoa > Chordata > Actinopteri > Siluriformes > Pangasiidae > Pangasius > Pangasius sanitwongsei. The sequence goes on along the minus strand of CM075016.1, from coordinate 4,309,942 downwards.
CGACTTTAGAAGCTTCTGATTGGCCGGTTGTCATAATTAGGAGTTAATTAGGAGTGCACCTGTGGCTGTAAATGGGCCTAGCTTTAGAGACTGTGGGGAAAATCCAAGCAACTGAGCCAGAAACAAAAAAAAAAAACAAAAAAAAAAAAACCTTGGACCTCCACAAACCAAGTTCCTCCTTAGGAGCAATTTCCAAACAGCTGAAGGTACCACGAGCATCTGTACAAGCATCTGTACAATCTTGGGAGCACACAAACACTATGTCGTTCAGGAAAGAGGCACGAATTAACTCCATTTTACTGAACTTTGGACTGAAAAGTTCAGCTGAGTCCCAAGACAACAACAAAGGAACCAGTGAAGGATTTGGAGGCAGCAGGTACCAAATTATGTACATTCACCATTAAGAGACTCACCATGGCCTGAGAGGAAGAAGCCGCTACTCCAAGATCGGCATTTAAAAAAAAGCAGACTGAAGTGTGCAGGAGTCTTTTGGAGGAGCATTTTTCTGGTCAGATGAATGGAATTGTTTAGCTGTAATGATCAGCGCAGTGTATGGAGGAAAAAGGGCGAGGTTTTTTTTTAATCTGAACATCATCATCCTAACTGTGAAGCATGGGGGTGGCAGCATCATGTTGCTGGAAAAGGGACTGGTGCACATCATGCGAAAGGATGATTATTTACTGAAGCAACACCTCGAGACGTCAGGCAGGAAGTGCAAATGATTCTAATCATACCTCCCAAGCTGTAACAAAATGACTTGAAGACAACAGAATGAAAGCGTCGGAGTCGGCGTCACAAAGCCCTGAGCTGAATCCCACAGAAGAATCTGTGGACTGACCTGAGAAAAATGTCTCTGAGCGCAGAGGCCCACAAAGCTGACTGAGTTACAGCAGTTCTGTCAGGAGGAGCGAGGAGAAAATTCCCGCAGAGTGCCGTGAGAAGATTGTGGAAGACTACAACAAGCAGTTTTTATTCAAATTCAAGAAATTAAAGGCAACGACACCAAATCCTAACAAAGTGTACGTAAACTTTCGGCCTCAGGGAAGGAGTATAGCAGATACATAGTGGTCTATCTATGATGGAAAGAAATAGTAACAGAACAAAAGAAAGAAAAGAAAAAAACTAGTAAGGAGAAATGTAAAGGAAGAAATAAAAGTAAAAAATGAATGAAGGACACGAGGAATCGGAGGGGGGAAGGAGAAACAAGAAGGAAAGTTGTAAAGAAGGATAGAAAGTTAAAGTGAAGAGAGAATGAAGGGTTTGTATTCTTCTTAAGTAAGAATCAAATAAAGAAGGAACTGGAAAATAAGCACAAGGAAGGAAGTAAAGAAAAAGTAAAAAAGAATGAAGTAAAAAGACTTTGTTCTGTAAAAAAAAGGGAAGAGTTATGATTTTGGTAAACAAACAGAAACGCAGTAATGTACCTGTAGCTTTGATGTGTGTGTGTGTGTGTGTGTGAACAGAAGTTTGTGTACTATCCAGAGATGAATGAGGTTTATTAGGGCAAGAAAATTGGAGTCAGAGAGAGGTGTGTGTGTGTGTGAGTGAGTGTGTGAAATATCCCACACTGCACTAGGACACAGTGTATTCTGTTATTAATGTCTTCATTAACAAGACGTTTCACAGCCACAAGCTATTTGTGTGTGTGTGTGTGTTCAAGGTATTCAAGACCTTGATGAATGGTGTGTGTGTGTGTGTCAACAGAATATATGGACGGGGAGAGGACTGCAGTGCGAATGTGCTTGCTGTTGCATATGAACAAACTGACACACACACACACACACACACACACTTATAACGTAATTTATAAAGCATATTTTACTATTCTTATGTTAGCAGGGACAGTGTTCAGTGTGACGGTGTTTATGTAGTGATTATAAATGTTCCTACAAGCTTACTGTAATGTTTATAGTTTTAAGATCATTAATATTAGTTCCTGTCACGTGCTGCGTTCAGTGTCACTCTGTTTAGCAGAATATGAAGAGCGCTCTCATGAGGTGGTTCAGGAAATTTAAATACTGCATCATTTTATTTTTAACAAGGCTTTTTTTTTCTGAAGAAATTCTGCATCATTTATTTATTAAGTAGTTCTTTAGCTGTCCATATTTCCTGATGGGCAGCTCGGGTGTTTGTGTGGAAATTTACAAAGTCACAAATGCACGATCTCCATTTGAACGCAGCATGACTGAATGAGTACATTGTGAAGTATTTATTATTATTATTATTATTATTATTATTATTATTATTATTATTCTCCGCAGAAATTTTTTGTTATTATTTTTTTTTTTGCATAACAGCGGCTCGTGACCAGAGTTTGGTATTGCAGGATGACTATCGCGAATGACTTGTGCTACAGGTTACTATCTTGTGAATTTTTTAGCGTAACCCTGTAATTTACAGCACTTGAGTATTTTTTTTTTTTTTTTTTTTAACCAGCCCAATTTGGAGAATTGAGAAAGAAGTGAGAGTTGGATTATGGAAGGAGTCAATGTTATAAAGAGGGTTAAAATCTGGTTTAGCAGCTGAAATATTGAAACACACACACACACACACACACACACACACATTTACATAAATGCCCCATCACATTTGCATGAACAGCAACTGTCATGTTCTGCCTGTCATAAGAGCTTAAATGAGCTTTTGAGTGTGTGTGTGTGTGTGTGGTTTAATGCACTTTTTTTTTGTTATTTCATTTGGGTTCAAGTTGATGGAGCAGTGACAGGTGAGAGGCAGAACCTGTACTCTCTCTCACACACACACACACACACACACACACACTCTCTCTCACTCTCTCTCTCTCTCTCTCTCTCTCTCTCTCCCCCTCTCCTCATCCCTCCATCCTGTCAGTGCCAGTGTGCTGTGATTCACCAATTAGTGCTCATTGAGGTTGCCATGGTTACGGACAGCATCTTGTGGAGGGAGATGATGGAAAGAACACAGAGGAGAAAAACAACCGGAGAACTCGCTTTGATAACAAACACAACTGCGCTCAAAGCATGAATAATTTATATACATATAATATATATGCATTATATATGCGTTTTATTTATATATATATTTTTATTTATATATATAAATAATAAATATTACATTCTTATACTCAAAGAAAGAAAGAAAGAAAGCTTTCACGTGTCATGTATATATTACTATACAGTGAAATTCTTTCTTCGGTCAGAGGTCAGGGTCAGCCATGAAATAAATAAAATATTAAATAAAAAATATTAGTAAATTCATAACAGTTCATCTGAAACATCTGTTCATCTGTGTGTGTAACAAGTTATACAAGGGGGCGGCGTCTGTGATGTTTTCAGAAAAAAAGTAATAAATCTTGAGCACTTACACTTCAGTGCCTGTTGATTTATGACTATTAGACATGCTCAGTTTTATTGGCGTACACACACACACACACACACACACACACACTCCAGGTGACAGGAGACAGAAGGGCTTGGGAGAACACAGCTTGTTGGTAGGCGTGCAGACGAAGGGCGCGAGAACACCAGTCACGTGGAAAACCATCGTCACGTTTTAGCTTCAGACATTTGGGATCGTAATCAGCCTTGAAACACTGTGTGTGTGTGTGTGTGTGTGTGTGTGTGTGTGTGTGTACTCGAGCTGTTTTCTCCACAAACTTCAGCTCCAAAATGAAATCGCCTTAACTCCATCTTTTCAAAAGCTTGACCTAGAGAGCAACAGTAACTAAGCTAATGGTGGGTGGGGCTTGTGATCAGCCAATAAAAAAACGTTGTTTTTGTATGATAATTGTTAAAGCTGTAACTTGTTTTGTTAGCTTAGTTAAGATTACATTTCTTAAAGTTGACTAATTTTGACTAATCGTTCCTAATAGGGAATGACGCTGTGAGAACTTTTAATTTATTATTATTTATTCGTTTATTATTTTAGCATGAGTGACTTTATTCATGTGAGTAATTCACACACATCACAAGCTCATTTATTTTCTTTATTTACCGTTATTACAGGAGTTTATAGTGAAGACGCGCACGTCCTTCTCCAGCTGATGTTACTTGGAGTAAGTTATCGGTGTTTAATGCTAGCCACGTAAATCATCAATGAAAATGTTTCTGTAAAACTTCATCGCTCCCTCCGGCCTCTTGGCAATGATGAGAGGAAGTGCATTAGCATTAGACGCTGTGCCAAACATCAGAACTGATAAGCTGATATTTAGCATGAAAGAAAGAAAGAAGAAAAAAAAAACGCTGAGTCACTGTGAAGTTCAGAAAACTGAGTAGAACCTGTGTTTGTCAGTCATCACCGGTGCATTGTGGGTAGTTTGTTTATGGTCAACGTGATGCTAAATGAAACACGCTGTGCAGCACTGAAGTTTTCTCACAACAGTAACTTGTTGGTTTCTTCCCCTTTGATTTGAAGTGGTCGGGGCTAATTTTAGGTATTTGAGTCTGAGCAATTTAACAAGTAATTAAGCTAACCTGAGTGAATGCTAAAAGTAACCTAGCAAGCAAAAGCTAAAATACCAGATAAAACCTAACCTGTGTGAAAACTAACCAACCAAGACAAAGCTAATCTAGCAAATGAAAACTAAGACTAGCAAACATAGCAAATGGACGCTAACCTAGTGAGCAAAAGTTAAACCTAACCTAGAAAGACAAAGCTAATCTAAATCAAATGAAAGCTAACCTAGGAAATGAAAACTAACCTAGCAAATGACAGCTAGCATAAACAACAGCCAAAACGGCAAACAAAAGCTGAAGCATAACCTAGCAAGTGAAGGCTAAACCTAACCTAGCGAACAAAAGGTAACCCGTCAAATAAAAGCTAAAGCTAACGTAGTAAGTGAAAGCTAAAGCTAAACTTGCAACCCGAAACAGACCTAACCTAGCGAGTGAACGTGATGTCACAGGAAAAGTCTCAGACAGAGGGCTGTCAATCAAGCATGCTCACTGGAATATTAGGCCACACCCATTAGGACCATAAAGCTTTAATTCAGTCTGGAAACAGGAAGTCAGGCTGCTCATCCAGCAGTGCATTGTGGCTAATGTATTTGTGTGTGTGTGTGTGTGTGTGTGTGTGTGTGTGTGTGTGTGTGTGTGTGTGTGTGTAGTCTGTACAGTTCACTGTCAGAAGTTCTTGATCTCGCGTGTGGGAGAGGATTGGATCTTCCTCATCCTGCTCGGACTCGTCATGGCCCTCGTCAGCTTCGTCATGGACTTCTGCATCGCCATCTGCCTACAAGGTATTGGGGGGGGGTGTGTGTGTGTGTGTGTGTGTGTGTAGTTATTATTAGAAAACATTGTTTTGACATGCACCTCTTTACTACAAGATAACATTTCGTTATTATGAAAAAATATTATAAGGAAACAATTTAATTTATATGAGATAATTACTATGAGAAAAGCATTTCAGTATTAGAAAATACTCATTTGTTATGAGAAGAACATCTCGTTATGTTATTACTATAAAATATCTTGTTATTACGAGAAAAGGATCTACAAAATAATCTCATTTCTACAAGGGAACATCTCGTTATTACAAGAAAAGTGTCTAATTAATATCGTTATTAGAAAATAATTCTGCTATTATGAGATAAATATGTTAACGCGATGCTGATTACGTATGCATTTGGGAAATTTTGTCGTGCAGCGTGTCTCCAGAATGTCATTGACGACTATTGACCTTCGTGTGTGTGTGTGTGTGTGTGTGTGTGTGTGTGTGTCCTCTCCAGCTCAGAAGTGGATGTACGGAGGTTTGGACAGTAACATGGTTCTGCAGTACTTGGCGTGGATCACTTACCCTGTAGTTCTCATCAGCTTCTCTGCTGGCTTCACACACATTGTAGCACCGCAGGCTGCCGGTAACACACACACAATTTTATTAATATTGATAGAAATATCTTATTTTTTTCATTTTTGTATCAACTATATTAACTACACAGGACATACATTTTTTTACCTATATATTTTTTATTTTTCAGGTAGAAATATATGAAAAGAAAAAAAAAAGAAATAAATAAAAAATAACATACTCTAGGTTATATTCAGATATACTTTGATTAGGTAGTGATGCTATTTATTGAATATCTATACATACTGTATATCTCTATTTTATTTGTTTTATATGTATATAATTTGTGTGTGTGTGTGTGTGTGTGTGTGTAATTCATACCAGATCTTTTTTTTCATACCAGACACATTTTTACTAATTTAAATAAAAATTACTTAATTAATTACTAATTTAAAAACAAACAAACAAACAAACAAGCAGGAACTTATGTGAAAGTATGACTATGACTGGGTATAATTTTACAACAAAACAAAAACTTTAAAAGCTTCAGATAAGTATTCAATTAATATTTATTTTACAAGAAAATTGCAGTGCAGAAGTTCTTTTATTGTGAGTTTTACCATGTTTTAACTTTCATTCTAACATGAGCAAAGAAAAGTCTTTTATATAGCGGTTATTCTGTAATGTACTGAATGTCGAGCACTGATGTAGGGGGAAATCTGGGTTTTAGCTAAATACTGAAAATAATAAAAGCTGAGAAAACGGTTCAGTCCAATTCCAATGATAAACATCTTATATCTGAGAGATAAACATTAAAGCTTGTTAAGGCAGAATGCAAAGATCACACGGACCTCCCTGATGGTTTTATAACTGTTCAGTGGATGAAAGCAGAGTAAAGAGAACAACAGCACTAGAGCGACAATAACTATCTGATAAAGCAGCTGTGTGAAGAGGGTTTTGTCAGAGGAACCAAATGTTCTATGTGCTCGGTTATTGAATTGTCATGGCTTTTTAGTTTAGTACAGTTGAAAGGGCTTAAAATGATCCATCATGAGTATTAATGAGGAAATGTAATGTCATGAACTAACAGAAATCCACTCATGATGGTCGCTTTAAACATTGTGTGATCGTGTGCCAATGTGAAATGTTCCTCATTGCCATTGATGTTGGTTTACAACAATAGCATAATATTCTATCAGCAGCGCAGTTTCACAGTTCCACTTGTTTTTCAGTCTTTGGTAATCCTCATGTGTACAGTTGAGGTCAAAAGTTTCCATCCCCCTTTCAGAATCTGCAAAATGTTAATTATCTTATCAAAATAAGACGGATCATACAAAATGCATGTTATTGTTTATTCAGTGATGACCTGAATAAGATATTTCACATAAAAGATGTTTACATATAGTCCACAAGAGAAAATAATAGTTGAATTTATAAAA
>CM075016.1:4288960-4294524 GCA_037576675.1 Pangasius sanitwongsei | reverse complement strand
CACTCCACAGGTAATTCTGTATGATACACTTGTACACTCCACTCCACAGGTAATTCTGTATGATACACTTGTACACTACAGTCCACAGGTAATTCTGTATGCTACACTTGTACACTACAGTCCACAGGTACCTCAGTATGCTACACTTGTACACTCCACTCCACAGGTATCTCAGTATGCTACACTCCACATTACACTCCACAGTTACCTCCATATGCTACACTTGTACACTCCACTCCACAGGTACCTCAGTATGCTACACTTGTAAACTGCATTCCACAAGTACCTCTGTATGCTACACAGGTGCATGTGCCCACTCGCTCCCTGTGCATCTCCCCTAAAGCCACAGCACATCTCTCTAACACCAGAAACACTGAGTGATATAGGAGGATGAGAGAGAGAGAAAGTGGAGGAAACAAACATTGAGAGGAAGAAGACAGGTGATAAAAAGGATGATGAATCACAGGGACAGAATGAGAGACAGGGGGACAGATACAGAGACAGAAAGAGAGAGAGGGATGTTGTGTGATTATGTGTGGGCAGACACACACCTAATGTGTGGATGAGGGAGCGAAACATGCATCTCTTTTTTTTTTTTTTTTCCCTTACATTGTTTTCTTGTTCTTTTTGTTCTCTTTTTTTCTTCACTCCATTGTTCTCTCTTTCTGTCTTTCTCTCCCTCTCTCACTATCTCTCTCTCTCTTTTTCTCTCTCTTTAATGAGAGAGTGACTCAGACGCAGTTTTTTCTGTGCCAATAAAACACTCAATAAAGTGGCTGCATCTCAGGCGATGACTAAGACACACACACACACACACACACACACACACACACACACACACACAAGGACAAGGACATGGTCACGTACGGTATGAATAACTGAGATAGTAGAAAGTTTGAATAATCTTTTCTTCTTAATCTGGAGTTTTTAATGACCTCACTTCCTGTTTACCCTAACTACTTCCTGTTTGCCTGTTTGTAGCTGACCCAGAAGGAGTCTCTGGTGACGTTGCTGGACAACCGCACATGGGCGAAGCAGGGCATCGCTGAGGAGTTTGAGTACGATGGTCACGCCGCTGCTTGGAAACACCCACAGGCCAATGTCTTCATCACGCTCGTCATCTTCATTGTGATGAAGGTACGATTCATCCCCATCTCAGGATCTTGCAATCTCCCTAGACAACTCTCTGATCTCGCCTTCGGTTACTGCATGCAACCTTGGGGTAACCGTGGACAATCAGCTGTCCTTTTCCTCTCACATTGCTAATCTGACACGCTCATGCCGATTTCTCCTCTATAACACCAGAAGAATTCGTCCATTTCTTTGCACACAGGCCACACAGGTGCTTGTTCAGTCTCTTGTCATTTCAAGACTGGACTACTGCAACTCACTCCTGGCAGGTCTGCCTCTGAGCGCCATTCGTCCTCCGCAACTGATCCAGAATGCAGCTGCACAACTGGTTTTCAACCTTCCTAAGTTCTCCCACACCACCCCATTGCTGCGCTTCCTCCACTGGCTTCCTGTAGCTGCCCGCATCAGATTTAAAACACTGATGCTCACCTACAAAGCCAAAAACGGACCAGCGCCCACTTATCTCAAAGCTCTTATCACATCCCGCACAGCACCACGTTCTCTCCAGTCCTCTAGCACTGCTCGACTGGTCCCACCATCTCTCAGGGTACAAGGAAGACCTGCATCAAGACTCTTCTCTGTTCTGGCTCCTAGGTGGTGGAATGAACTTCCCCTAGATGTCCAACCAGCTGAGTCACTGGCAGTCTTCAAACGACGTCTAAAGCCTTACCTGTTCCTAAAGTACTTTAAATTAAAAAATTTAAAAAATCGTATTGTCTATTACCTCCCAAACAGAGTTTTTGGACTGATCGTATTCCTAGTTTGTGACCTAGCGAGCCAGTATCAGAATGGATTTTTGATAGACTTCAAAGCACTTTTGTGAGTCACTCTGGATAAGGGCTTCTGCCAAATGCCATAAATGTAAATCTAAATGTACGAACACTCCACCATCATCTCCGTCATCTTCTCCACCACTCCGTCATCTTCTCTTCTACTCTAATACACCCATAACTCCTTCCCATAACTATAATTCCATCCCATAATTCCATTCCATAACCGCATCCCATAATTTCCCCAGCTGGAGATGTCCAGTGTCTCTTCAGGATGATAATGAGAATGGTGAGATGGTGAAGACATGTTAGTGATGTGGTGGAGATGATGGGAAGGTGGTGAAGATAAGAACATGGTGCAAAGATTTAGAGATGATGAGGAGAACAGTAAGCAGGAGGAGATGAGGATGAGATGATGAAGGAGATGAGGATGGAGAGGGAGGAGATAATGTAATGGGGAGGAGATGATGGGAATGGAGAAGGTCTTAGTGATGTGCTGGAAATGATGTAATGTGGTTAAAAAGTCAATAAGATGAAGATGGGAACATGGTGGAAAGATGACGAGGATTTAGGATTTACAGATGAGGAGGAGGACATGCTTCGGAGAAGATGGGATGATGGTTAAAAAAACGATAATTTAAAGATGAGAAGATGGTGGAGAGATGATGACAATGGAGAAATGATAGACTGGAATAAGATTAGTAAGAAGAGCCAGATCCAGCGGATGTGATGGGTTTTAGAAGATGAGATATTAGTGATATTGTGGAGAAATGAAGAAGAGGAGATGATGGAAGGTGGTTCAAAATAGCAATAATGTAATGATAGGAAGGTAATGGAGAGATGATAAGGACATGACTGGGGGAGTTGATGAAGATGTTAGTGATGCGGTGGAGAGATAAAGAAGAGGAGGTGATGGGAAGGTGGTGATACAAAGGTGAGGTGAAGGAGAGATGGTTGATGTCAACAAGGAGAAGATGGTGGAAAGATGCTAATGATTGAGAGAAGTTTGACTGGGATAAGATGAGGATCTAATGGGAAGAAGATGATGGAATGTGAGGAATGTGAGGAACTGAGGAGTAAGAGGGATGAGAGATGGAGGTCTTCAGACGACAGCAGTGGGGACCGGAAGTGGTGTTGTCGTTGTTATTCGTGTTGTTATTGTTCTTGTTGTTGTTTACAGTTGCACTCCCAGTTTGGTCTCACAGATGTTCGGACTCTATAACTCTAAAACGCATCTGTGATCTGTGTGTGTGTGTGTATGTGTGTGTGCACGCATGTGTGCTGAGGGGGTGTATTTTCTCACAGCTACTGGTACCTGCGTTTGTCACCCTGGCAACCTGCACCGAACCTGCCGAAACCTGTCACAGCACAGGAAGTTATGTCGTCAGTGTCACCATGGGGACCAGTGCCCTGTGTGTCCTGTGGAGGAAGTGGGACCTTTAACGTGTGTGTGTGTGTGTGTGTGTGTGTGACAACGTGCATAAAGTTCAGAGTAATATGTCTCTCTCATTTTAATACTCACTAAGTCTACAGTCAAATCCAAAAGTACAAACATAATGATACATAGTATATAGAAGGAGGGATAGATGGATTGAGGAATAGATGGATTGAGGGATAGATGGATTGGGAGAATGGATTCTTGCATAGAAGGATGGAGGGAAAGTTGGATGAGGGGATGGATGAAGAGACAAGTGCTTTTATATTTTATTTATGGAGGTACTATGTAAATATTTCTCTTTCACTGTCTCTCGCGCTCTCTCTCTCTCTCTCTCTCTCTCTAGTTTTGGATGTCGGCTTTGGCCACCACTATCCCAGTACCCTGTGGCGCATTCATGCCCGTCTTTGTGATCGGTATGTATGGAACAGCATTGTGTGTGTGTGTGTGTGTGTGAGAGAGAGACAGTAGTCTTTGTAGTCAGTGTACTGGAGCACATTATCCCTCAAAGATAATCATCCTCTTACTCATCTTCTTACGTGTGCACGAGTTATGTAAAGTGTGTGTGTGTGTGTGTGTGTGTGTTAGGTGCTGCTTTTGGCCGGTTGGTGGGTGAGAGCATGGCTGCTTGGTTTCCTGAAGGGATTCACTCAGACGGTGTTGTGTATTCAATTGTACCAGGAGGATACGCTGTAGTGGGTAAGACAAGGAAACACACACACACACACACACTTACAAAACAAAGTTACATGCCTGTTTCTGGCATGTAAAAAGCTACAAAGCCTGTAAAAGTCATCCAAGCATGTAAACAACAACAGAGTGTGTGCGAGTTCTTGCTGATGTTGAGAACTTGCTCAACATGACTCTCAGACACCCACATTTTCACTGATGAGAGCCTTTCATCTCTGACTCCTGCTGAAAACCCATTAGCATCTCTGCGTTTACTCAGAGTGTGTGTGTGTGTGTGTGTGCACGCACGTCTGAACAGTCAGATCTACAGCTGCACAAAAATCATCTTTCTTCAGTGTTGCTCTCCTGCAAGTTTTGTCCATATGCACTTTTTATTTTTTATATTTTCTTTTATTTTTGTCTTTTATTCTGTTTACTTCCATGAACTAAATAACTAAATAAAAACATTTATTTATATATTATTATTATACAACGTTTATATGTGCTGTCCTGATTTCTCCCATAAAAATGTTTGCACTGGTTTGAGATATTATTATGATGTTATTAAATTTAGTGGTTGAGTAACATCATTAATTATAAACTTAGAGGTTTATAGTTTAGATGTTAAAGTGAGTTGAAATGAGAATCAGGGGAGTGCTACAACGAAGGAACCAATCAGAGAGGTTTATCATGAGCAGGAAGCTATGACCAAACATGGCAAATGAAAGTTAATAAGGAGCCTCATTATCTTGTGTTTTATAGTAAAGTTCATGATACTCTGCGTGGTTTGTCAACAGTATCATTAACTTTACTATAAAACACAGTATCATTAACTTTACACACAGTAGCATTAACTTTACTACAAAACACACAGTATCATTAATTTTACTATAAAACACAGTATCATTAACTTTACACACAGTAGCATTAACTTTACTGTGAAACACACAGTATCATTAACTTTACACACAGTATCATTAACTTTACTGTAAACACACAGTATCATTAATTTTATGTACAGTATCATTAACTTTACACAGTGTGATTAACTTTACTATAAAACACAGTGTCATTAATTTTACACACAGTATCATTAACTTTACACACAGTGTCATCAAGTTTTCTATAAAACACAGTATCATTAACTTTACTGTAAACACAGTATCATTAATTTTACAGTAAACCACAGTGTCATTAACCTTACTATAAAACACACAGTGCCATTAACTTTACACACAGTAGCATTAACTTTACACACAGTATAATTAACTTCACTGTAAACACACAGTATCATTAGTTTTATGTAGAGTATCATTAACTTTACTGTAAAACAGTGTCATTAATTTTACACACAGTATTATTTTTACACACAGTATCATTAACTTTAATGTAAAACACATATCATTAACTTTACACACAGTATCATTAACTTTACTATAAAACACACAGTATCATTAACTTTTAATGTGTTTTACATTACTTTACACACAGTAGCGTTAACTTTACTGTAAAACACACAATATCATTAATTTTTCCGTACAACACACAGTATCATTAAT
>CM075016.1:4266460-4283960 GCA_037576675.1 Pangasius sanitwongsei | reverse complement strand
GAAAACATTTAAATCTCAAAAGGTGAAGTCTCATGCATACGTTTAATTTTTAAAAATTGAATTAGAATTTTATGTTTTGGTTTGATACTTTCATTGTTGCCTTTTTTTATTATTTTATTTTATTATTTTAAATAAAAAGCGAGTATGTTATGATAAAGTTAGTTTATGAAGGATTAAATTTGTACTGAATAGCTCCAAACATTGTTTGTTATTTAAGAAAACACTCAAATTATTACTGCATTGTGAAATTTTATTTTATTTTTTGTTTTGTTGGTTTTGTTTTCCCACCTGGTCTCACCAAATATCAGAGTAAAAAAAAAAAAAAAAACTGTCTCTTGTGTTAAAAGTTTGTATAACATGCTACTTTTTAGCTAATTGGGTCTCCACAATATCCTTTTTTTTTTTTTTTGGCTCAAATCTACAGTGGAAAAAATGGGGAGGGAATTAAAGAAAAATGAAACAAAATTTTAAAGTTATATGGTTAAGTAAATATAAAAATTTATAATGATAATAAAAAATGATATTTATCCATGTCTGTGAAATGTCTATCTATGAAATCTAGCCATTTGCTTTAGGGCTTCCATAGAAGTCTTGTAGTGAAAAGTGCAAAATATGTTGTAATTTTGTGGGGTTTTTTTTTTTTTTTTTTAATAAAAAGATCTCTACGGAGGAATCCTCATTCACTCCTACTCGCTCCATCTCACCAAAACCACTGAAACCTGCACTGAAGAGGCAATCAGTGGTGGAGAGAGGCTCAAAGACACCTACAAGTATGTACACACACACACACACACACACACACACACACAGATGTACGGGTGACTACACACATAACTAATCTTTCTATCTTCCCACCAGGTCCGGACTCGGGCATCGCCTTAAAGAGTCTCTTCTGCGCCCACCCAAACACCGAGGGGGCAGAGGTATGACACACACACACACACACACTTCAAATCCCCACTTCAAACCAGTTACATCGCTTACACTCGAGTCCTGATTTTCTCCCACGTCTCTCGCAGTGATGCCCTTCAGCTGTTAATCATTAGGTGTTTATCACATTCTCTTTGCGCTCTCTTAACGTTTGCCCGCTGTCTCCTGATGGAAGATCTATAACCTGGAGAACTCGCTGGCTCCTGAGCACAGGAAGCTCAAGCGTGTGAGGATATCGGTGGCGGTAAGAATCCCAGACCGTAAACCTGACGAAAAAAAATAACACCAACAGAAACGTGATTTCCATCCAACCAGCCATTTTGTCTCCATATCTAATCTCGAGCACTTTCCTCCTGTATGCCTGCTCCTGACCTTTGACCTTCTGGATGATAGATTGCCAGAATAAACGAATATCTCCTTGCTGTTTGTGTTTATAGGGTTTTTACGGCTACCTTGACATTTGAATTGACCTCTAAATCAGATTAGTTGAAATGTCAAGTAGAAATGGTAATGAATTTAACATCAAATTAAAGTAAATCTTTACTAATGACTTATTTTCTAATAAAACTTTTGCTACACATTTACTATAAATGCTGACTGTATCTATTACATGAATATAAATATGATCTGAGTTTGCTGTGTATGGAGCTGCGTAGCTGCAGACCGGTTAGTGGCCCATGCTGAACCCTGTCCACCACCCAAAGCACCTACGATGGGCACGTGAGCATCAGAACTGGACCATGGAGCAATGGAAGAAGGTGGCCTGGTCTGATGAATCACGTTTTCTTTTACATCATGTGGATGGCTGGGTGCGTGTGTGTTGTTTACCTGGGGAAGAGATGACCCCAGGATGCACTATGGGAAGAACGCAAGCTGGCGGAGGCAGTGTGATGCTCTGGGCAATGTTCTGCTGGGAAACTTTGGGTCCTGGCATTCATGGGGATGTTACTTTGACACGAACCACCTATATATATATATATATGTGTGTGTGTGTGTGTGTGTGTGTGTGTGTGTATATATATATATATATACATATAATGTATGTGTGTATGTATGTATATTATTTCTTATTCTCAAATTTTAAAGCTATTGAATTTAATTTTTAAATTCAGTTACTTTATTCTTATATACCTGAGCATTTTTATTAATTTTGACAGATGTGTAACTTTGAGACTTTATTTAGATTTCACTCATTTTTATTCATTTGATTGCATTTTTATTCAATTACTTTACTTTTATTCATTCCTGTACATTTAGTCATTCATTTTCATTTTGATTGCTAACTTTGGGAGAAGAAATCTTTTTATAAATAATTTCTCATGAAGTCACGGTAACTCTGTTACTAGCTATTGCTTGATTACGGTTTGAGGTAACCCGTAGAATTCTTAACTGACTGTTGAAATTCTTGTCGTAAATATGTTTTAAGCATAAAAATGAAAGTGTGTTAAAGGTCAAAGGTCAGAAGTGGCATTGTACAGCCCATCCCAGTAGCATGCCAAGTCATCCATTATGACTTCATAGCAGTCCGGTCGCATGTAACATTATGTATAGAGATAGTGAGCACTACAGTTACCCATAATGCCTTGCTTTCATCTAAGCTCTAGAGTTTAGAGATTAGATTTTAATTATCAATATAATGTACATAATAAGTGTGTGTATTCAAACATATTAATTTCAAAGTTGTCAGAAATCTAAAAACCAAACAATTTGTACCTCGGCTAGTTCCTTAATTACAGTAGCTAGCTAAGTACTAGCCTAGTTTAACTAGCGCTTCAGTTGAATTTAAAGCAAAATAATTAAAATGACAAAAATCAACAATTAAAATCTAATCAAACTCACTTTAGATTAATTCCTTGTATAATTATTTTTTTTTCTTTGCAACGCAAAGAATGACAGAAAACAGGAAGACAGAAAAACTTTGTTATTCCAACTTAAAGCATTCATGCACTGCCATTTTGTTTACTAGCTGTAGTTTTAATCTAACATTAGCTAGCATTAGCATATAGCTATGTTCACGTCAACCATTAGCACATTCTTTCTAACCTATAATAGAAGTGAATGATGTATTAGCTATAATTAAATTAAACTAAAAAAAAACTAAAATTCGTTACTAAAATAACATTAAAAAGAAAAGACTAGCTAAAGCTAAATAGCTATCTAAAAAAATCAACCTCGGTATGTAGAGACAGTTTTTCATTTCAGTGGAAATCAATAATAAACTTCATTTCTAAACATCTAAAAATGTAGGAAGGGAAAAAGTTAGGATATCTGACAACATGCCAAAGAATTATTGCATTGTTGTGTATTCAGTTGTGAGATTTAGCTTTTATGTCTCATTTTAAAATCCACTCGTCACTATACTCACTATACTCGTCACTCTGTCTGTATTTAATTTCATGCTGTGCACACAGGCAATCTAAATATCATGCTGAAAATAATAATATAAAATCTAAAATATTATTGTTCTGACACTTAAATTGTGCACAGTTGTGTAGTAGTGACACATCAGATATTTATCGTTATAATTATTAAGTTATTGCGGATTTTTTTCCTCAGTTTACAAAGAAATAAAATGATAAACTTTCTGATTATGAAGGAAAATAATAAGTGGCGTTTAATATCAGAATGTCACATTTAAATATTAGTGTGTTTTGTGTCTGCAAAATTCAGCAGTTAATCGCACGCACACACACACATGCGCGCACACACACCTATGCAGTCATTCTAATCACAATACACTAATCAATTAATATTCCATCTTCTCTGTGTGTGTGTGTGTGTGTGTGTGTGTGTTTCTCTGGGTGCATATGTGGAACTCTGTGTGTGTGTGTGTTCAAGTATGCTTTAAATTTTAATTTGACACAACACAGAGAGGAGGTCTGAAGTGAAAAAGAAAGAGCGATTATTAATAGTTTGTGTGTGTGTGTGTGTGTGTGTCAGAATGGTGTGATGAGCAGTGATGTCACTGATTCCATTTTTGGATTATGGGAATTCAGCGTGAGAGGGAGAAGGAAGAAAAGTGTAAGGAAATAAGAAATGGTGTGATCGCCATACTGGTATATTTAAGGCCTGTAATCAGGCGTGTGTGTGTGTGTGTATGTGTGTTTTGTTACAGCAGACATGTCTTATTTGGCAGTAGGCACCAGCAATTGTTGCTACGGTTACCAGATGTTAAGAATCTGTGTGTAAATCTATCTCTCTCTCTCTCTGTGTGTGTGTGTGTGTGTGTGTGTGTGTATGTTACTCTTGTTTTCTCTGTAGCAGGAAGACATGGAGGACGACATGACCATGAGGGAGGTGAGAGCATAGACACACACGCGTGCACACACATATACACACACACACACACACACACACACACACACAGTGATAGATGACACTGCAGAGATGTACATTATATTATTCCTTCTTTCTTTCTTTTTCTTTCTTTCTTTCTTTCTTTTTTCTCTCACTCTCTCACACTCAAGAAATTTTCCTGCCTAGTAAATCGGCTGTCCACTTCCTGTCCCATTGCATTGTGGGTAACTTTACTAACTACCCACTAATACTTTACTAACATGGTGCAAATGTTTCACTAAAAGAAGTGGACAGTTTGTGTGCGCCTCCTTTGTCACAGTGTGCATAAAATTAATAAGAATAAAACGAGTACAAAAATTAGTATTAGTACAATAACGGTAATAACAATAATCATTACAGCAGTAATAATACTAATAGTAACAGTAATAACTATTAAGGTAACAGCAAAATTGTCAATCAATATTGAAAATCAATATTAACAACAACAGTGACAACAGTAACCATAACAGTAGCCGTAGCAATAACAAGTAATAACGATAGTAAACAAGTACCAACAATACTGGCAATGGTATAACAATATTAACAGTAAAAATGTTAATAATAACAATAATAATATTAGCTAGAGTAATATTTACAAGTAATAACAGTAATAGAAATAATTTAAAAGCCAGCTAAATAACTATAGTCAATTAGCAAAACTATAGTCGAAACAATAATAGTAGCAATAGTAACGATGATAACAAAACAGTAACAATAACAGTGAAAATATCAGTAATAATAATATGAAGGATAGCAACTACAAAAATAAAATAAATATCAATAGTAATAACAATACTAAATAATAACAGCAAATATAGCAATAAGAATATTAATGTTAACAGTAACAATAGTCCGTTAGTAGTAATACTAATAAAAAAGTAGCAACAATAATGACAGCAAAATAACTATGCTGTTAAGAATAACGATTGTATATCAATAATAACGCTAATAGTACCAAAAAATAGTAGTAACAATATCAACACTAATAATTATACTGATAGCAACAATAACAATAGTAATAGCAATAGCAGCAGTTACCGATATAACATTGTACGAATATTAACAGTAATAACAATAATTACAGCAAAATAACGATGCTATTAGGACTAACAATAATACTAACAATAATAATAATAATAATAATAATAATAATAATAATAATAGCAGTAATAACTGCTAGTAAAATCGAGTGTTGCATCAGTACCGTTTTTTCAGATCAAATACGATATTTTTTTTGTACTCGTCAATACTGATAGCGAACCGAATAACCTACTGAGTATTAATCAATCAGGGACAGAACATTTTTATTTAGCTCGTTAAGGTTTAATGAAAAGCGTACATGTGTTTGTGTTTACATGACTATACTCATGGTTTATAACATTAGCGAGTTGATTTTAATTTTTTTTAAAAAAAGAGCTATGTTAGTTAGCTGGATGGAATAGTGTTGCCGTGGAGAAGAGCGGGTTTTGTGCCAGTGATTCACTACTGCTGTAAGTAAAGTAGCTTCCTTTTTGTTGTCATGACGATAGCGGCTGATCATCAAGAACAGCACACTTTCGCTCACCTAGCGCTGTTTGTAAACATTTTTTTTCTTGCCTAGCTAGCGTTTGCTGCTAGCAAAGCAGAGTTTTCTGTTTACGATGTCGACTTGTATTGCAGGAAGATGCTGTAGCTCCTGCTCTTCATATTCTCACGTCGTATGTCAATACTAAAAAATAGTACTAGACCGTAATGTCTATATCTTATTCCTGTGTGTTTTAGATCGCTGAGTGGGAGGAGCAACAGCTTGACGAGCAGGTCAACTTCAACAACTGTAAGATTGACCCCGCCCCTTTTCAGCTGGTGGAGCGCACCTCACTGCACAAGGTGTGTGTGTTTTTATTTATTAGTCCTGTTCAGACATTAAAGTGTCTATTAATGTTAATTCTTCTTTCAGAATCACAAACACACATACATACACACACACACACACATTTATTTCTCACACACTTTTTCCAGTCTCACCAGCGGCGAGAGAAAATTAGTGTTCATTAAGATTCTCTCTGCAGTATTACACACACTCTCTTGGGGCAAACGGGCGCGCACACACACACACACACACACACACACACACACACACACACACACACACACATACACTCAGAAAGAAACCTCATTCCCTCTTTCCGCAAGCAATGGATGTGCCTAATGTCCTCCATTCATTCCCTTCAAAACACACACACACACACACACACACACACTCTCTCTCTCCTCCGGCCTAATTTCCCCATCCTGCTCTTTAAATATTTAGGAGTGAGATTTTAGTACAAATCCATCTCTCACACACACACACACACACACACACACACACGTGTCTGTGTGTGTGTCTCTACCTCTGTGTATTGAGCTGTTTACTGCCCTCAGTTGCTTAAAATGCTCTTTCCTCTTTCTGTTGCCGTGGTAATGATGCTGTAGCCGTCGCCTTGGGAACGCTAATCCCTAGGTGTGAAGTCAGAAGCAAACGCACGATAAGTCTAATCAAAATATTTAACACCTGATGGAGGTAATTAAAGGCCGTCAGATCACATTTCAGTCTCTAATCGCACTGATTGCTTTAATAAGCGAAGCAAAGCGCAATGTTTTGGCACCCTTTTTTTTTTTTTAACTTACACAGCAGGAGCACAAACACAGAGTGAATTAATGTTAATCAGTGTTTCATCCTTTTTTTTTTTTTTTTTTCCCAGACACACACTATTTTCTCTCTGTTGGGTTTGGACCACGCTTACGTCACCAGCATCGGACGCCTCATAGGAGTCGTTTCACTCCGAGAGGTGAGGGAATTATTCTGTAAAAATTCACATTCCAGACCCTTTTAGCTTTCCTGGGAATAATTAAGCTAGCTTCTGATGTTGATGTTCTTGAGCTTAGCATAAGTTTCCTCTGCAAAGTTTGCAAAGCCAAACTCCAAAAACTTTTTTTTTTTTTAAACAGAAATCTACATTGCCATATGATGTAAATATCTAAAATAAAATTCATGCTTTGGTTTCCATTAACTAGCTAGCTCATGTTATCAGATTTAGCTAAGCTGAGGTTTGCTAGCTAGTTGTCATGTATTCTAGGAGGCGGCTACAAGTGAGAAAAGTAGAAAATCTAAATAAGAAATAGTTACAGCCTCTGAGTCTAGAGAAAGGAGAAATTAAATACACTTTAAATTCATAATTTTTTTCCTTTTCTAATTTATATTTGTTACATTTTGTTTTGTTTGTCACTAACAGTCGTTATATTGTAATAAAACAGCTTTTCAAAAACTTTTGAAAGCGTAAAATTTGTGTTTGAAAGTGTAGAATCTTTTGCGAAAATGTATAGAATTTTATAGAAAATTTGCGGTGTTGTAGCTACACGTGCAAACCAAGAGCTCATGAAATGTGAAATTCTTTTTTTTTTTTTTGTTTGTCATTTTTATGTTTACGTGCACATACACAGCGTCTAGCGTTGCTGAGCTTTCTTATACTTATTTCATGTATTGCCTTGCAGTATTTGTAGCATTTGTACGCTAATCTGTGTGAAATCTTCCATATTGTAGCTGCGTAAGGCCATCGAGGGTTCGGTGACGGTGAAGGGGGTGAAGGTGCGCCCCCCGCTGGCCAGCTTCAGGGACAGCGGCACCAGCAGCAGTGATGCTGAAGTGACTGAGCTCCACAAACTGTGGAACCGCCACACCAACATGACGCTGCCGAGGGACCAGCAGCCCTCCGACTCAGATGAGAAATCCCAGTGAAAAAAAAAACAAAACAAAGGGAACAAAAAAGACAAGGGAGGATGGAGGAAAGGAGTTGAATAAGACTTGTCATTAATTTGTCTGTTTCTTTTTTTTCTATGAAAGCTGAAGAGCTGCACACTTCTGGGTTTTTTTCTGGAAAGTTCTGTATTCGGGCCGCTGGTGAACACTTGGAAAAGTGGATTTTAAGCTCCTTATCTTTCACGTCCCTCCTCTTCTG
This sequence comes from Pangasius sanitwongsei, assembly GCA_037576675.1. Classification (NCBI taxonomy): domain Eukaryota; kingdom Metazoa; phylum Chordata; class Actinopteri; order Siluriformes; family Pangasiidae; genus Pangasius; species Pangasius sanitwongsei. The sequence continues at coordinate 4,275,717 of CM075016.1, read as the reverse complement.
CACTGATTTCATTTCCTGGTTTCGAAAAAAGGGACGTACTAACGCTACAAATTCGAACAATTTCAGACAAAACTATGCCGTTGCTTTTCTACAGCTTCTGTTCTTTTCTCGTTCTTCCTCTTGTCTTTGATCTTCCAGTCTTTTTTGCTTTTTTTTTTTCTACATAGTCTTCCTTTCGTATGCATCCTGATGCCAGTTAGAGATACAAAGCGATATTTAGCGATATTTACACTGTTTTTAATGAGCGCTTTTAAATTTCACGCCCACATATGCACCTTTTTTCTTTGTTTTCTTTGTAAGCTAAAAGATCTACACTCCTTTTTTGTGTATAAATTATTCTTAAATGCCGATTAACATCGGTTGTCCGTCTTGTACACTAACCACTCGTTTGATTTTTTTTTTTTTTTTTTTTTTTTTTTTTTTATTCCAACGCAGTTATCGGAAACGGAGATGTAATACCATTCTCATTCACCGTGATGCACTTTGCTGTAAAAGAAAATGCTCTTTTGAGAGTTGGTTTTGGTGATTGTTCCAAAATTCACCAACACTACAATCAACAAAGTTCAAATAAGGACTGTTAACGCTAAGGATATTCAATTCCACACTGATTTATTTTGTCTGTTTCTATTTATTTATAAAACTCTTCTCTTTTGGAATCGTTTGAAAATGCTAAAAAATGCTAGCTGTCCAAGGTGAACTTCTCCATAATTTTTTCTCTTTCTTTTTTTTTCCCTATCTAATGAATTTAACATTCAAGTCTATTGTACATGTCCTGGTTGAACACTGATAGAGCTAATAGAACCTTTTGTTGGCTCTGAAGAACCTAAGGTTCCAATTTCCAGATATGTTCCTCAAGGAACCTGTCTGTATCTCATCATCTCATCAGAGCAGAACCATATGCTGGGTCAGATGCTCTTACTTCCTGCTGAATGTTCCTCTTACATAAGATTTGCAGCATCTCATAGGACCTTCTTTTGGGTCTGAAGAATCTAAGGTTCCTTTGATGTGTTCATCAAGGAACCTGTCCATGTCTCATCATCTCATCAGAACAGAACCACAGAACCTGGACTTTCATATACTGGCTCAGATTCTCTTACTTCCTGCTAAATATTCCTTTTGTATGTTTTCCAGCATCTCTCCTACTTTGAGCTTGTAATATCCGAAAGAACCAACATGTTCCTCTACATTTTTGACTTGCTTGCCAGAGCAGAACGTGGACATTCCATTCCAGTCAGACACTCCAACATCATGCTGAATAGTTGCCTTATTAAATGTTTGTGGTATCTTTAGGACTTAAGGTTCCAGTATCCCAAGGAACCTGTACAAGCAGAACCTAGTCATGCATATCCCATATCCTGCGTAATATCAGCCTTTTGGAGCTGGTGTAAGATCTCGAGGATCTAATGGGACCTTCTGTGTGTTTAGTCTGTAGATAAAACAACCTAAATGTTCAAATGTCCAATATGTTCCTTCAGGAACCTACTGCAGAACCTAGTCGTTCTTATTCTAGGTCAAACACTCGTATTTCCTGCTGAATACTTGACTTATAAAATCCTTGTATAATCCAGAACTAGTTACATAATACCTGGTATGAATGATTATAGTTGGTTCTGATGATCAGAGATTCCAAGTTCTCAATTTGTTTCTCAAATAACCAGTCTACATTTTGGTCTCCTCATCCAAAAAAAGGAACTATGGTTCCCAGATCCCTTTTGTTCCTTGAGGAAGCGGTTCACATTTTTGGCTCAGACATTCCTACTTACACTTGAATCTCCAGCATCTTGTAAGATGGGCTGTAAGTACCTGTGGTTCTCAGGTCCAGTCTATTTCGTCATTTGGACTTCACCATTAAGATAAGAGCTGTGTGTAGGTCTGAGTAATTTCTACTACAGTAGTTTTCTGGGGGGTTTTGCATCAAAGAAAATTGACCCATATTGACCTTTTTTTTTCCACCCAAACAACCTCCACTGAAACTCCTCCTACTTTCACACGTACAGAAACAGTTTAGTGCCAGGTTTGGATCCGGAACCGAGCCGTGCTGTACCGTCTGGTGGAAAATCGTCAATAGTAGGGACCCATTTAGACCAAGTACAAGTATGAATATGTTTTTGGTACTCATCAGTACCGAAATGAGTAACCTACTTGGTATTAGTCAGTCAGGGATATCATGTAGCATTTATTTAGTTCTGTTTATGTTTCCCTGATTTACAAAGTGGCCAGGAAAAGCGCAAACGTGCGTGTCTATGCACATATGCTAATAGACTCCTCCTTTATAACAGTAGCTAGCTGATTTTAAAAAGAAGCACATTAGCTAGCTACATCAGTTAGCTTGGATCATATAGGGTTGCATATCAGGGATTGCATTTCAGACGTAGGATTAGGTCACATAGTACCAAGTGCTCAGATGTTCGTATCGGAGCATTTTTACAAATACGAGCAAATGAACATGAGCGATATCAGCATCGTTATCGATGCATCTCTAGTTGTCAGGTATCTAAAGCGAGGCCGGGATTCTGATGATCAGTGTCTAACTGCACGTATTAACGAACGGCTGAGTTGCATAATAACTCATTTCGCATGTTGGAGTGTTTGTAAAATCTGCGGCGGCAAATCTTCGCAAATAATTTAAAGTATTTTGAAATGTACATTTCTAAACAAGTCTTCTAGAACAAAAAACAGAGACGGACGCTCTTCTTTCCTTGTTGTCTTATTTGTCATTGTGGTTGTTTTCGTCATATTATCTAGTGCTTAATATATTAATGTTTTGTTTTTGTATTGTGTTTTTTTTTTGTTTGTTTGTTTTTGTTTAATCAATTATGCTGATTTTAATTTTGATGCTTGATCCTGACAACTGTCCATCATTCTCCCTCTGACCAATACGCTTGGGTGTGGGTGGGTGGAATGCACGGCTTGCCTTTTTTTTTTTTACGGAGTACCTTATAGCTATGATTTAAGATTTTATGATATTAGGTTTACAGATTTAATATATTTGCCTCCTAACATATCAGTACTGGAATGATCGCCTATTAATGTAAGATCTGATCAGACGTGTTTTTGTTTTTGTTTGTTTGTTTGTTTGTTTATGACTCCAGTCCCAACAGGGGAACCATATTAGCGATGTGCTAGGTAGCATTGCCCTGAAATCTTGAGCGAATGTTAAGTTTTGTCTGACAAAAGTGCCTAAAGCATCTCAAATGTGATTTTAACAGTGTTGTAGATTTTACATACTGATACACGCACATGACGTTGATTCATTATTTTATTTTTACACTCCTCGTCACTCATACTTTATTTTGGGTAACCATAGCAACCTATTCGCATCTTTCATTGTCTTAACAACAGGACATGGAAAAAAAAAATCACGATCAGACTTTTATTTATTTCTTGAGTTGTGGTTTTTTTTTTTTCCGCTTGTTTTAAATCACAAGTGCATATTTATTAACAATCACCTGAAGAGAAATCGATTGAGCAGAGCAATAGGAATGATATTTTTTTGTTGTTGTTGATGTTATAATATTATAATCTTAAAATGAATGACTCTGTGCAATAATGGCGGTTTGTTTTTAAGAGTGTGTGTGTGTGTGTGTAACTGTAATTACGCCTTGACATGGAGGAGAGATGACGTTATTTTTGTAAAGAAGCGATGCTATGGTACGCACTGAGGCTCTGTTTGTCACTGATGGATCAGCTGATGGAAAAAGCACAGAGTGTTGAGGGAGTTCTGAATCGGAAAAACCTCTGGCACTAAAAATGCGCGCACACACACACACACACACACACAGATGTGTCCTATTCTTCAGAGAACAAAAGGATTGTTTTATATCAGGGATGAATAAAAAGAATTTAACATAAGCACCATCTTTTTGTGTCTTTTGTTGTGTATACATTTTTTTTTTTTACTTTTTTTTTTAAATTTTAGATTAATTCATTTAATTTTATTTTATAAGTATATTTCTGTTGTCTTATTTTAGTTTGTTATTCTTTATATTCTTATCACTTTCTTTTATTTTAGTTTGTTATTTGTTTCTACCTTTGTATTGTCTCCTGAGTTTTTAGTGTATAAACAGCACATGCTCCCACGCGTGTGTGTGTGTGTGTGTGTGTGTGTGTGTGTGTGTGTGTCTGTCCCTGATGCACTTTCCTGTTTCCTGATTGGCCAGGAGAGACCTGTGGTGAAGTCACCGAAGGTTGTGATTGGATATTTAATGCAGTGACGCTGCTAATCCCCGAGACGCTTCAGGTGCGACTTTACACTTTACTCTATAGAGAGAGAGAGAGAGAGAGAATAAATCTGTTGTCTGTCTCTCTCTCTCTCTCTCTCATATCTATCTATCTATCTGTCTGTCTGTCTGTCTGTCTATTTTCTTTCTCTCTGTCTCACTCTTTTATATCTGCCTATATCTCTATCTAACTATGCCTATTTATTTCTTTTTCTGTCTGTCTTACATATCTGTCTGTCCATTTGTCTGTCTCTCCATCTTTCTATCAGTCTGTCTGTGTGTCTATTTCTCCCTCTGTCCATCTGTCTATTCCCCCCTCTTTCTGTCTGTCTGTGCCTGTCTGTCTCTTTTACTCTATTTCTCTCTCTCTGTCTCTTTCTGTCTGTGCCTGTCTGTCTCTTTTACTCTATTTCTCTCTCTCTCTCTCTCTCTCTCTCTCTCTGTGCCTCTGTCTCTTTTACTCTTTCTCTCTCTCTCTCTCTCTCTCTCTCTCTGTCTCTTTCTATCTGTCTGTGCCTCTGTCTCTTTTACTCTATTTCTCTCTCTCTCTCTCTCTCTCTTTCTATCTGTCTGTGCCTCTGTCTCTTTTACTCTATTTCTCTCTCTCTCTCTCTCCCTCCCTGTCTGTGCCTGTCTCTTTTACTCTATTTCTCTCTCTCTCTCTCTCTCTCTCTTTCTATCTGTCTGTGCCTGTCTGTCTCTTTTACTCTCTCTCTCTCTCTCTCTCTCTCTCTCTCTCCCTGTCTGTGCCTGTCTGTCTCTTTTACTCTATTTTTCTCTCTCTCGGATTAGTGCCATTGCATGTAAGTGTGTGTGTGTGTGTGTGTGTGTGTGTGTGTGTGTGTTGGGGTATAAAATAAGTACAAATCAAAACTGAAACCTGAAGAGGAGTCGGGATGAAACAGCGTGAGGCAGTGAGCAAATGGAGATCAGATTTGATCAGACTTGAACTCTGTCACAGCTTTGTATGCTTTAAAGGCCAGCGTGTAGAAATGTAGAAATCGAAGTTGAAAAGGTTAATTTTCAGGTTAAATTTGATTGTCTGCTGTTCAGACCACGGAGAAAAGGGCAGATGGATATCGGACATGTGGGATTAAAAAAAACATAATCGGATCTGATCTGTCGGAAGCTGTTTAAAGTGAGATACAGCGAGGAAACTTGTGATCAGCATCAGCTCCCTGACTTCACCCAACATCACCCGGATATCAATTTATACACATTCCAACAACTGAAGTCATACAAATATTTCAACTGTTGTTGTTGTTGTTGTTGTTGTTGTTGTTGTTGTTAGATTATTTAGAATAATTTTAATAGCGTCAAAAAATCCCAGTCTACTGGTAAATAATTAGTATTATAGTTACTGTTCCCACCCTGACGATGATTAATAAATAGCCGAGGACGTTATTCCTCTTATACCACTACAATTTACCAACAATTACAATTTTTATTAATTAAAGAACCAAACTTCATACTTTTTTATCCATTGATAGTTTCATAATATATAATAATAATAATGTAGTTTGATTTAATGTTGGTGAAACAAGTTAGTTCCTGTTCTCACTTACATTATAGCAGCTATAAACAGTCGTTCCCTCACCAGCTTTTCTCTCTCTCTCTCTCTCTCGTTAATAAGACAAAAAAAACATAACGCAGCTTGTCATGTTACCGAGAAACTGCAAAAAGCGTAAACTCCTCTGTCCTGAAGACATCGTAAAACTTAGTTCCAGCTTTACCTCTGACTGTTACAAAGAGCTGACACTGGAGACTCCTTCCATTTTTTTTTTTTCCTCCATTTTGTTTTCTCCTTCCCTGACGTTTCGTTTATATGGCACGTCCACCACAAATGAGCTGTTACTATAGAAACGATAACGTATTAGAACAAGCATATTGGTATAAACCTGGGATTTGCAGCTGCACTACGGTCAGAGCTGCTGTTATAGAGAATTAATCAACACCTTCTGACCAATCAGGACACAGAATGAGATTTCTCCTAATGACTTTGGTGTGAACGTTGTGTTCAGGGTTAAAAATGACTGAGGGGACGTTTTTATCTTTGAAGGCATGACGTTGAGTTGCGTGGGGTTTATGAGCTGTGACAAGCGTGAGATTTAATTTTTGTGCTCTTAAAACGTGTGTCAGGCCGATTAGCAGCTAGGAGCTCGCTGGTGACACACACACACACACACACACACACACACACACACACACACACACAATACCATAATACATAATGTCCTGTGGTTAAGTGTCTGTTGGTGCTTTTACGTTAAAAACATTTTAAACTGAATTTAAATTTTTTTTTTTTTTTACAAAAAAAAACCTCACGATAGTATTTATCTTGTTTAATATTTCTTTGTAGTATAAAAGTACAAAACATCAAATTGTGTGTTGTATGCTAGTAAACATGAAAATGGTAGTTACAATAATCTGTAGTTAAACACTCAGCATGATTCGTTTGCATCATGCTGCTTACGCTAACTGTGCTAACTTGCTCGCTGCTAGCTAAAATCCATCATTAGCATTGTTAGTATGTTTTGGGTCAAATTTCAATCAGCACAATGGAATAAATCCATTACCTTTAAATGCCAGTCAGGAGTTAGCAAACTACGGATATCTGTAAAATATCTGTAGTTACAAACTTAGCATAACTTCATTTGCATCATGTTAACTGTGCTAACTGAGCTGAGTGATCTCTGCTAGCTTAAATCCATCATTCTCTCTCTCATTGTTAGCATGTTTTTGTAAAGCTTAATTCACTTAAACTACAGATAATACATGTTGATTTGTGGTTACTTCACCCTTTAATACCAGAGTCAGGAATTTGCAAACATGTAACAACACTAATAGAGAACATGCTAAATGTATGCTACATGCAGCGTTAAATAATATCTATTTTCTTTGGATGAACCAAAAAAAATTACAAGTCTACTTTTAAAAGTGATAAGTGAACATGCTAAGTGCTAAAGGCTACTGAAAACTAGTCTATGCTAATAAACAATGTGCTAAATGCCTTCGTTTAATCATTAGCACAAATGAATATAGATACATTTGCACAATGCTAATGCTAGCTGTGCTAATACAGTAGTACACCATGGTGATTCAAACCTTTCTTAGCATTGTGTTGTGTTTTTTTTTTTTTCTTGGCATCATGTGTATTTTTTTTTTTTTTTTTTGGTTGCCAGAGGTCAAAGGTTAGGAGGTCTGAGGTGAGTCAGAAGGTCGGGGTCAGGGACGTGACGGGGGTCTGGACGTGCTTTTCACGCTGATCACGAGCATGCCCTCCGGCGTCAGAGTCCCGCTAACAGACAGAGGGTCCATGTCCTCTGGCAGCAAAGACTTGTGGGTAAATTTGTCCGTGACACAGCCGTCGTCTCCGACCTGAGAGATGGAGAGAGCCGAGACACGACCTTTAATATTTACACACTGTAAAAAAACATTATGCAGCAATTAGCAAGTAAAGTTATTATAAATACAGGCTAATTTATATATTAAATTAGATATATAAAATAAATTAACTATAAAATAAATATAAGATTATTATTAATATGAAGTTTGAATCGTGAAAATGTCGTATTAATTTGGCAGATAATTTTTTTTAATGTTTAAATGTTTAATTTTTCTTATTTCAAGCATTTACTTACACAAGGAAGCAAAATTATCTGCAAAAAAAATAGAATAAGCCCATTTTAAGGTTGCAGTATAATTTAATATTTATTTTATTTAATAAGTAAATAAATAAATGATTGAATAAATGATTGAATAATAATAAGAAAAATTTGACAAATTTGACTATTTATTTATGATATTGTTACTTGCTAAGATTCCATTAATCACAGTGAGATAATACTTAAACAAACAAACAAATGCCCTTTGTTTGTTTGTTTGTTTGTTGTTTACAAGACCAAATCACCAAAAACATATGAAAAAAGCAACTTTTTTTTATTTTTTATTTTTTTTTATTTAACAGTTCCCAGCTTGTCTTTCAAGGCTTAATAATAATAATAATAATAATAATAATAATAATAATAATATTTATTTTATATATATATTTTCATATTTAAAGTTAATTCTGTAGCTAATTTTTACTAATTATTTTTACTAAGTAATTTTACTTACTGGGAAATACTGGATAGCATTGAACACACACACACACACACACACACCTTCTCAGCGTGAATAACGACGCTGCTGTTGAAGGCCATCACCACTATATCATGCGGCTCAAATCGACCGACGTCCACCGACGTGTAATAACAATCATCCACCCAGATCACTCCTGTACTGACTGAAACACACACAGACGCTCAGTTACTGCTACAGTACCACCACTAAGTTGATTCTTTTCCTCTCACTGCATGTCCCCGAGTGTTTTATTCCTCTTACACCACAGCAGTTTACCAACAAATACGATTTTTATTTATTAAAGAACGACACCGTACTATTTATTCGTTTAATGTTGTAATGTCAGTGAAACAAGTTAGTTCCTGTTGTCACTTACACTATAGCAGCTGTAACCAGCTGTTCCCTCACCAGCCTCTCTTTTTCTCTCTCTTGTTGTTAGTAAGACAAAAGAAATTACGCAGTTTGTCGTGTTTTGGTTCTGAGAAACCTCAAAGCATGAACTCTGTCCTGAAGATGTCTGAAAACGTAAATTTACAGCTTTACCTCTGACTGTTACAAAGAGCTGACACTGGAGACTCCTTCCATCAAAGTTACATAAACAGCTTCAGTGCACGTACACGCACCTGTTACTATAGAAACGATAATGTGCTAGAACGAGTGTGTTACTATACTGTAACGTGTTTCACTCTTGATTTTATGAAGTCTGTTTGTTTACATCAGACTATCTCATGAAATTTATCGTGTGTGTGTGTGTGTGTGTGTGTGTGTGATTTCACGCCAACCTCACCCAGAGTCTCTGGAGCTAATGTGGCTTTAAGTGCCTGAAGCTCCTCTCTCTCTCTCTCTCTCTCTCTCTCTCTCTCTCTCTCACTCACTCACTCACTCACTCACTCACACACACACACACACACACAC
>CM075016.1:4222247-4266360 GCA_037576675.1 Pangasius sanitwongsei | reverse complement strand
AAAAAAAAAAAAAAAAAAAAAAAAATATATATATATATATATATATATATATATATATATATATATATATATATAAATATATACAACAGAAGCAACCAAATATGAAATAGTGATTACTAAATTATTAATCACAAAGAGCAATAGGAAAAAAAGATAGCAATGACACATAATACAAAATATTCCAAAGGCTCATTCATTCATTCATTCATCATGGGTGAGAGGCGGAAATACACCATGCATGCAGCATTCACACACTTATTCACTTCAGCTTCGAATAGACAAACCACACAGAACCTGGAGGAAACCTATATGGACATGGGGAGAACATGCACAGAAACTCCACACAGACAGTAACCTGAGCTCAGAACCAAACCAGAGATCCATGAGGAAGCAACGCTACCCACTGCAACATGGGCACAGACAAACTAGACAGTTGAAGACTGGAAAAAAGATCAGGTGATTTTTTTCCCTAAACTTCAGCTGTCCAGTTTGGGTGAGTCTGTGCCAATGATAGCCTCAGATTCCTGTTCTTGGCTGACAGGAGTGGAATCTGATGTGGTCTTCTGCTGTTGTAGCTCATCCACCTCAAGGTTCTATGATTTGTGCATGCTAAGATGCTTTCCTGCGCACCACGGTTGTAAAGACTGATTATATGAGCTACTATAATCTTCCTAACAGCTTGAACCATTTTCGGGCCATTTTCCTCTGACGTCTCTTTTCAACAAGGTGTTTCCACCCACAGAACTGTCGCTCACTCAGGGTTTTTAGTTTTTCGCACCATTCTGTGTAAACTCTAGAGACTGTTGTGTGTGAAATTCCCAGGAGATCAGCAGTTTCTGAAATACTCAAACCAGCCCATCTTGTACCAACAACCATGCCACAGTTAAAGTCACAGAGATCACACTTTTTCTTCATTCTGATGTTCGATGTGAACATTAACTGAAGCTCTTTACCTGTATCTGCATGATTTCTTTCACTGTGCTGCTGCCACATGATTGGCGGATTAGATGCCTGCATGAATGTGCAGGTGTAAAGGTGTTCCTAATAAATTGTATGGTGAGAGTATTTATTAGTTATAAGATTCAGTGTGATGTCACCAGTGTTGTCACAGCCTGATGTGTGTGTGTGTGTGTGTGTGTGTGTGTGTGGTCCAGTCATGTATAATTCAAACCATTGCTCTTAGATTACTGAGCTGCATGTGTTCACTCAGCCTCTGTCCATTTGCAGAAAAAGACTCCTTGCTGTGTTTCCTGATAACCAACCATATTTTACGCCATGGCCACCACACACACACCACCATCATTTCAGCTGTGCTATTATTGAACAAAATGGGGAGCATTCAACCATCCAAAAGTGATAGTGAGAGTATAGAAAATAAACCGGGCAATTTAGACCCCATCTTGATGTGTCCTATCAAATTTCCCGGATGTCTCTGTACTCTGTACAACAACTACGTTCCTGTGTTTGTTGTTGCAGTTTCCCTCTCATTAGCAGCTCAGCGTTTATTCTAAGCCTGATACAAATCTAGAGAAGCACTCAACAATTAGATCCACATTTAGATGCATGCATTATCAGCTATGACGGAGATGGATGAATGAAAAATGGATTGATAATTAGATCATTTATAATGTGAGCATTTATGAGGATGTCAGATTAAATTGTCTTTGCCTCATAGAGATAAAAAACAATTACAATGCAATACAGTGTCTCGTCTCTGTCTTAGCATGTCACAGGTAATGCAGCAGGTGAATAAAAGGAGTAAATATGATCTATGACATTAATGAAATTTATGTTGCAATTAGCATAGAGCTGATTATATAAAGACTGAGCAAGCTGGATCTGGTCTTCATAGATTTTGCACAGAAACCCACAGCAAAAAGCAATAAATAAATAAATTAATAAATAGTTTAGGATCCTTGCTGAGTGTGCGAATGCAGGTATAGAGGGAAAGTTCATTTCATACTGTGATAGGGTAAAAGGAAATGAGATGGCATTGAGAAAATAGGTTTTTCAACCCTATCAGACCAGCTCTGTTTAAGGATCGCATCTAAAGCATCACTGTGTCTCAGTACTGAAAGTTATAAAAAAAAAAAAGAGAGAGTTGGGTGAAACTAGAGATACTGGGCCAAGTAGCAAGCATGAGTATGTCAATGTGGAGCATTTCTCTCCATAATTAAACTGCTTCATGATTTTGTTAAACAAATGGATTTTGCATTTTCAATATACATATTTTCACTATAGATCAGATCCCCCTAATTACAGGGCGACAGCAGTGGGCAGAGAGGTCACCCATAGAAAGATGCTCCATCTTATTTATTTGCCGGTTTTCACTGCGATTAATTCCCAGCAGCTGCTCATGACTTTAAAGCCTGCTGTGTTTGTGGCCTCAACAAAACTTAATTGCAGCTATAGTCTTTGGCTGTAGAGCACAGTCTGTGTTGTCTCTCTCAGTACCAAAGAAAATTTAAAAGCTAATTAAAGTGTTGTAACTGGAGCCATTTTAAAACCCGCTCCAGTGGGTTATTCATTTTAACAGAGACAGAAAAGGAGAGAGGGACTGTTTATAGCTGTTCTAATGTAAATGATAAGAAGAAATTAACTAGATTTCACAACATTAAACCGGATTTTAAATGGATCAAAAGTACAGTGTGTCAATCTTTCATAAATAATTGAATTGTTTGGCAAATTGTTGTGGTATAAGAGAAATAAAACACTTCAGGACATGCTGTTATTTAAGCAATATCACACAATCAATATTTATACAGCATATTGGCACGGTTGTGATTTGGCGTAGGTACAAAGCTGCAGTACGAGCTGAGTGCCGTAGGAAATCACAGCCATGCCGATATTCAGTATAACACCATGATTGCGAGTACGACTGTTGCTTTTATACAACGGTTCTATAAACAAGAAATTAATATGGACTAACTGACATTTCAGACACAATATGGCCAAATGTTCTGTTTTTTTTTTCGCTCCGCTAGCAGAAATAGATCCCGAAGAATCTACACTCACTTTATAGCTTGTTGGCTAGCTAGCTACACTGAATTGTACATTCCCGTTAATGGTGCTTCCTTTTCATCTTCAGCTAACGAGCTTTCATATTTAAAGTCAGAAGTTATATTCATGAAAAAAGTATCGTTTGCCATGTCCACTGATGATGTCACTACTAATAGTAACGTTTCGAACCAGGAAGTGGAAATTTATGTGGTGAACACAGACAACTGGGGTGATACACACAGTGAAACATCCCAGTGTGGTTGTACTACATAGCAGCACTCTAAGAATGCTGCTCGACCAATCAAATTAGTGGACTGTTGTATAATAGAAAGTAACCAACTTCAGGGTGGTAATAGGCTGATGATACTGCAGTAGTGGGAAGTGTGTTTGTGTGTGTGTGTTTGTTAGAGCAGGTAAAATAGTGCAGCACAGGGAAAACTCCAGGACCTGGGTTGGGAACCTTTATGTCAGTCATCACTTACACAGTCACACTATGACCTGTTTTGTAATATTGATCAAAATCAATCAAAATTATTGATTTTGTGCACTGCTTAATTTGTAAAACATGAAGTACCGGAACACCAAGTGAGAGAGAATCAACCAGGTGCACAGGGAGGAAAAGGGTCCTGGAACATATAGACGTAACAGTAACAGCAACTGGTGCTAGTGTCTCCGCTGGAAGAAGACTCTCCAAAATCCTTCTCTTCATCTCTCTCTTGAACTCTGCTGTGTGTTTTTGGCAACAGCAACATCACTGCTAGTGCAGGAAGACTTGGAAGTTCTTTTTCTAATCACTGTGTGATCTTCAGTGGTGCAAAAGATTTATTTTATGATCATATTCTGACTTGACTTTTTTTGGTTTCATCAACATGTTGTCACTTTGGCTACATTTAAACCCATATCAATGCCATTCTGCTATCCGCTGATAGCCGCAGCAGCGGGAATTCATCTCTATCTGAACAGGTGCAGCAGCAATTTAGTCCGTTTAGACAATCTGTACAATCTGCAGAATTCGAATGCTTCAACTTCCATGCTAATACCACCGTTAATGTCATCATGTTTGTCATCTCACAGATCGCTAACTCCAGTGTTTGCTGTCTCTCACTACATTCAGTCAGCAAAACCTGACCAACATCTAACAGAACAGTGAAAATACAGCCAAGAAATTGGCACCAGAATCATTAAGCATGTCACAAATATTTTTAATCCAAACATATTTAATGCATTTCAGGATGGACTTGTCCTTTACTGCTTGTGTGTAGTCCATGTAAGCTGCCCATGTCAGTGTTCAGTGGTTTAGCCTCGTAGTGGATACACTAATAAAACTTGTCCTTGTGTCTTACTTCAAATGAGAACACTGGCATACAATCACAAGACGAGTCTGGCTTTCAAAAAGAAAAAAAGAGAAAAAAAAGTTCGAGGACAATAAAACAGTTTGTCCTTTGATAAATCAACAGTAGTCTAAAGCTACACTGTATTACTGTGTTAAGTTACATTTCATTCTTAGGTTTAGGTTATCAATTCATTTAAATGTTCCTATTCCTTACGAATTAATATTTTTAGTAATAAATATGCAGAAATTAGACCTACTTTATTGATGCAGAATTTATTAATGATATACAGCTGGATAAAAAAAGAAAAACTACATATATTATTTTTAAAAAATCTAATATATAATATGGCAAAAAAAAAAAAAAAGTGCCAACGTTAAAATTAGAATCAGATGCATTGAAGTGTTGAAGAGCAATTTGATAGACATCTGGCATTTTTAACAATTCCAAATCAATTTAGCCAACATGCCCTCATGCTGCTTCCATTCATATTCATAGCTTGCTGCATGCTGGAGCTAATTATTGAGCTATAACAGAATGAGCAGGGTTATGACAATCCTGGTAGGTTGTAATGTTGTGATGGTGTGGTGGCAAATCAGGTAAGGCACATGGCTCAGAACATGATATTTTCAGGGGGTTAAAAATACCTAGAAGGAGCAGAGTGTGGCTTTGTCAGTAATCCAACCCCTACACATTCGTCTCCATTCCACAGAAAAGAGTGAAGACCTGTAGTACTCTAGCTAATCCTGTACCGGAGTCCATCTCAATAACACACACACACACACACACAGAGAGAGAGAGAGGTTATCTAAGTATCCTTCATCTTCAGTAAGTGCTTTATCCTGGCCAGGGTCACGTTGGATCTGAAGCCTATCCTGTAAACACTGGGCACAAGGCAGGAATAAACACAGGGTCGGACGCCAATTCATCTCAGGACACCATACACACACACACACATTCACATACTCATTCAAATCTTGGGCAAACTGTAGCCACAACATTGGAGGCACACAATTATATAGACTGTGTTTGTATGCTGTAGCATTAAACATTTCCCTTCACTGGAACTAAGAGGCTGAAACCTGTTCCAGCATGACGATGCCCCTGTGCACAAAGCGAGCTCCATGAAGACATGGTGTGTGAAGGTTGGAGTGGAAGAACTCGGGTGTCCTGCACAGAGCCCTGACCTCAACCCCACTGAACACCTTTGGGATGAACTGGAACACCGACTGCACCCCAGACCTCCTCGAGAGGTATGAGAAACTTCTCATAACCTCCATAAGGTCTCTGGTATCCATGTTTTTCTGGTAACCCACAACTTTTTTCAACAAACTTTTGGCCATATAGTGTAGCAAATCAACTTACATGCATGTATTTGGGAGATGGGAGGAAATCAGAGAACCAGGAAAAAAACCCACAGGGACATGGAGAGAACATGAGAACACTCCACACAGACAGTCACCCGAGCTCAGGATCAGACCACTGACCCTGGAGCTGGGTTTAAGGTTTTCTATCATTCTAAAGGGATTCCACTTGGAACCATTTTTGCTAAGGACAAACTCTGTTGGAGGGTTCTACATGGAACCACGATTACTTCTGCCAGAGAGACAAGATGCAGATGTTTTGTCACAAACATCATAATTTTAAGTTACAGTTTTAAAATTTTTTGATTGATTTATTTTGGGCCTTTTGGATTGGTGGAGAAATGATCAAACCATGATGCAGTGACAACTTTTAATATGTCAAGAGTGTTGTGAAACTTTTTTTTTTAATTTTTATTGTTTTGTAACACTTTCTAAATCTTCAGTTCTATACAGTATATTATAGAGTATGTACAGTATATTTTATAATTTTAACAAAGAGATTCTGTTTTGGGTATGAGTTAAATAAAAATATAAAAATATTCTGTTTTGGGTATAAGTAGCTGTGTATAAGTACACAGCTTTGCAAATTAAACTAAAAATATCAGTTGCTTTGCACAGTTGTGTATTTATACGTATAACTATACTGCATGTGAAGCAAGCCACTCACAACATATGTCTACGCTGTGTGTTCCTCTGGATTTGATCATTTTAACCATCAAAGATTTCACCAACAGCAGTAAAGTGCCTCTTCCTCCAACCCGTGGATCTCATCACACATTTTGAATTTTGAAGTCTGGACTAACTGAGAAATTGTCTGATCCTAACTTACTCAGAGATGCGGCTGATTCAGATCTGCTTTGCTGGAGAAAATCAGAAAGTGACGCTTTCTACATTCACATTACACACACACACACACACACGCACGCGTTCTGACAAATGTGAGGATCCACACTCGACTAGCAGCCAAATATTCCAATTAAATATCATTATGGCTTTAAACCTAACCAGAAACATTGACAGAAAGCAGGAAATTGCTTCTCCACCTGGTCGTCACAATTACACACACACACACAGTGTTGGAATGAGACAGATCAAACAGCAAGTCCAGTAATTGGGTGAAAACCAAAATCTTTGTCATGCGTGTGCAACACTAGCCTGAATTGTGTGGAGTAAATATTGAGGGAGTGCTGCTTTCAGAAGAGATTGTACCTGTCACCATTGGAACTGGAGTACACAGAGAATTAGCATAATAAGTCTGTGTGTGTATGTGTGAGAGAGGGATTATGAATGACACTGCCTTTCCAGAAACCATAGAGGATGCTGCATCTTGATGTTTGTGCTGTCAGATGTTCAAAAGATGATCCATTACTGCTGTTTTACATCTTTAGTTCCATTGTTACGTTTTGTTTCTCTTTAGAGTTCCTCTCATTCCCCTGCTCAGCACAGCAACTCTTTTGGACTAAAGTGCAATTAGATTTTATTTATAAATATTTTAGTGGTAGAAATGACATAGCTCGATGTGACAAATGTGCTTTTTGTGGATGTCAGTCACATGTGTGAGTCTGTAGTTAATAAGTTTTGCAACACAGTTGATTGAATCTATGAATTATATGATGCTCAGTTCCAGATAGCAGAGGATTCCTGGTCAAACGTGGTTCTGTTTATGCACATAAGGGTCAGTTATGGCAATATGAAGTGTTTTGTGGACCCAACTTGGCATTTCAAACCTGAGCCAAAAATTGCTCAAGTGAAATTAAATCTTTTGTTAAACAATTATAGGAAACATTTGTAAGCTCTGCTCTGAGACTTCGTTTCATCAAGTCTGAGCTGTGGCTGTGTTCTGGTAGTTTAAAATCTGATGAGTTTATCAGCGGTATGTGAGCCAAATGAAGTGGTAAATGTGGGCCAGCTCGGGGTCATTACTCATTTGCCAGCAGTGGTGTGCACTGACTTGTCAATGTTCTGATTCAGGAGGCACAACTGAGTTGCTTGTTTTAATGTGCTACATAAGGACGAAGGGCTGATGGGGTGATGTGACCCGACTCAAAGCAGAGTTTACTGTTACTATCCTAAAGCTGATTTTCCAACAATCATACTTTTTTTATTCATTAAAGAACAACCAGTCATTATTTTTTATCAGTTAATAGTTCCATACAATATTGCCAAATATCTTGAAAACTGCTATCTCTTGTGCAATAGAAGCTATTGCATAACCCAGCCATTCCCCCCTTTTTTTCTTAAAGATAATACGACAAAAAAAAATGCATCTAAGAAACGGCAAACCTCAAAGATTTTCCTGTGGCGGAAAATGTACAGTGTACAGCGTTAGCTTAGACTGTTACAAAGCTTTGACAGTGGAGAATGTAGCAACTGATACTGTTGTCGCTTGTGGGCTATTCATAACATCTCTATACACAATGACAGTTAGAGGTCGTATGTGACAGAATAAGATAAAACCCATGGTTATTTTTACTTCTCAAAAAGTAAACAGGAATATTGTATCATATCTGTTGTGCGCTTGTCTCAAATCACAGTCTTGAGGTTCTTTTATCACCGTCAGCTCCTGTAATAGCTCTGTTGTTGTAAATCATATAAATAAAAGCATTTTCCAAACAAACATGTACATTTGGGTTCATTAATAGTTAGTTATAGGACAGGAATACCTTGTAAAGGCTCAAATGTACTTTTTTTTTTTTTTTTGTACACAAGATGGCTGCCTCTGGTCGCTTGTGTATGTCCTCAGAAATTAACATGACACATCCGCATGGTGCAATAACAATATAAATACTGGAGGCAGCATAGCACCATCTGACACTGTGTCTGCAGCAAGCTAAAACAAACTAGCGCTGTGGTTCAAATTGCATACTTATGTACTATAGACCGTTACTGAGTACTAAGACTAACTGGTTTACCTGTTACAGTTAGTGTTTGAGTTTTAAAAATCTCTCATCTCTGACAAGTTTAAACCTGTTTGTGTATGTGATTTTCTATATTAGTAAATACGTTTGAATTTAAGGTCAGAGTTTTTGCTTCGAGATGCAGCTCATGACAACAATCACGACAACAGCACAAGGTTTTCAAGAGAAACAGGGCATGTGAGTGTGTTTAATGTTGCTGTGCATGAAATCACCAAACATTACAGATGGACAGGGAGGGATGTTTTGGCTCTGATGTGCCATCTAGTGGATGTCGCTTTTAATCCTCCAGACGTACATAAGATACGCAGGCGAGCGTGTGAACAGTGCCGCTCACGTTGCTGCTGCTGCTGCTGCTGCTGCGCTCACACGCAGTCATGCATCACGTATAAACTGGCCTTAAGGCAGATTTGTCTTTTTTTGGGTTTTGTGATAGTTTTAATAATCTTATTCTCAGCACCTTTTCTGACGTTTTGTGGGCAACATATAATTAATTGAATCGAAATCAAACGGTTGTAATTTGAGTTGCTTGAACTGTAATCATCTTTGCACAAAAAACCTGACTAAAATAACGCACACACACACGCACACAATAATATTACAGATTAAAGAACACACTAACATTAAAGATACATCCAAAATAAAGATTTTTCTTAAAGGATCTCACTTTTTCTAGGAAAAAATAATGACCTTGTGTGTGTGCGCGTGTGTGTGTATATATGCTCAGGTCTACAGGTGTGACTGTGTCCCCTGCTGTGTAAAGGTCTAATCGCCTCATTTGTCTCCCATGTACCACAACAAAACATAAAAGCTCAGGGTGAAAATATAGAGCTTGTTTTAAGCCGCCATGCCCCATGCTCTCCACAATTTTTTGTTGAGTCATGGTCATTGATCCTTGAAAATCAATTTGTATTTTTTCCTGAGATGTGATGCACCACAGCATGCTTGCGGTCTTGCTTACCAACACGATGACAAAATCGCCAGTGCTGCAGCATCTAAAAATAGCAGTCCTACTATGACACGGTCATCTTTCCGTAACTAGAGGCCTCTTTACGCTGTGGTTGCACACCCTGCTTGTTCAAATATGTCCAAATAAATTCAGAGCTCAGAGGTGCGAGGTCAGCATCTCTCTGATCCGCAATCACTCACCACAAGCCAAGATCAGTCCTCAAGTCTCAGTAAAGTATAGTGTCACATTTAATATATTTCTTTTCAAGTTCCATAAAGCTTTGTGTAAAAATAAAAAAAAAGAGCAATGCTGAAATCACTATGTGGCTACGATGTTGAACAGGACAGCTGTTGGTTGGTTAAGAGAAATAAATGAATGTTAAATGGTTACAGGAGAGCTTTTTGTGAAACATTTGCCTCTCTAAAAAGGAGTAAAACGAAGAACACACTCAGCTTAGTTTTTTTCCCCCCTTTTTTTCTGATGAACAAACCATTAGGAGGCAATTAGGAAGCCCAATAGCTCACACACAACTACATTTTTATAGTGTTGTTGCCAAAAAATTGAGGATGAATTCAAATGATATTTCTTTCAATGCAGCTAGTAGAATACAGTTAAAACAATTTGCCTTTTAAGGTAAAGGGGCAGGACTGGGAGACTGTGTTCTGCATAGGGGCGGAGCCAGCTGGAATATGTAAATAGAAGCCTCAAACGAAGGGATACAGATACACTGTATGGCAATATATATATATATTTTTTTTTAATTAGGTGTCTGAAATTATATAACAGGTCTATGATTTTTTTTTTTAAACATTACAATCCGTGTATAAATTAAATGTGTTAATTAATAAATAAATCGATCAGTAAAACAATGTACTTATGATCTGGCCAAGCTTCAATATGAACAGCAGGAAGTGTTCGAACCCTAATACACATCCACTCACATGTAGGTGGATTTCAAATAGAAACAAGCTAACTTCAGGGTGAAAATGTTCTGTGTTGTTAACAGTCTGTCTTTCCTCCACTTGCACAAGACAAGCTTGTCCCCATTCTCCACATATAGCCTGCTGCCCCACTACCCTCAATTCTTAGCCTCAAAAAGACAACACTGATGACAGACTGTCAAAGAGGTGGGAGCAGAGAAAGAAAAAAAAAAAAAAAAAAAAAAAAAAAAAGTGACCAGATGTGAGGGAGAGGGTTTCCTTGATGACTGAAAAAAAAATAGGCTGCTTCTATGACAGTAACTCAAACAGGAGATAAATGAGCCCTTAGCCAAGAGTGCTGTGAGTTTGAACAGCGTATGTGTTTGTATCTGTAATGAGTTTAAGCCGGTTTCATGGACTGCAAATGACCGTTAGCATGTAGTGATTATCAAGCCTTCAGAAAAATGCCTCAGCTGCTTTCCATATTCAATATTCCTCCTGTTTTCCATATTAATGACTCTGACACATCAAACATCATGCAGCTGGTTGAAGCAGCTGAGCAGGACGATCAAGAGTACAAGCAGAACACAATCTGATGCAATGATCTGATCAAATACCCAAGACAAAGCGTGCAATGGTATTGACCATGGCAATGAATAGGTACTTCATTTAAAAAAATAAATAAATGAACTGAATGTCTGATGGTCCTTCTGGAGGAACCCTTAAGGGTTCTGAGCAGGACTTAACAACAGTGTTTCCCTATCAGAAGTGGTTACAAAATAAAACCCTTTCAGGAAAAGAGAATCGATAACCATACAAAGAACTCCCTGAATAACCTCCCTCCTCCCAGCATCACAGTCTTAATTCAGTTTCAATTTCAGCACTTTTAACAATAGACATTGTCACAAAGCAGCTAATGAGCAAACCAGATGCAACAGTGGCAAAATGAGAAAGAAACCTTGAGAAGAACTCAAAAGGGAACCTGCCCTCTTCTCTGTGACACCGGATAGTGGGAATATAAATCATTACTCTTGTACAATTGCATATTATGAAGTAAAACGTATGAAATTATTGCCTGAAGCTAGCATGAGACTTAGGGCATTCGGGTTTTTTTTAAGTTTCAAATACCAAGTAAACATCTGAGCAAGATTCAATTAGCCTCTGATAAACTTTGAAATTAAAATCGTTCTTCGTAGTGGACTCGAGTTCCAGGTGATAATATATAAGCAGAATTTACACACTAAAAGTACTGCAGGTTAATCAGTCTTGATATTCACATAAATAATAACCAATCCCAGCTGCAGCCAACACACTCTAATAGAAAAGCCAGCAGAGCATGACTGTAATTGCCAGTACTGCATAGTGCATCACACACACACACACACACACACACACACACACACACCGATTATTGCTCCACACAAGTCCTGAAGCTACAATGAACTGTAGCAGATTTGGATAAATACTTCCTGGTCCAGTAGCACTTATAAATCTTGAGGAATGAAACAGCTTTGTAGCACAGATGTTCAAGAGTCTGACCTTTAACCTTCGCTTGATGACAGTTTAATGATCATAAATTGGCCCCCCAAAAAAAGGCTAATCCTGCACACTCTGCTTTCTACAAGTAGCACAAACCAAACTATCCTGCCATGTTCATCAGTGTGCATCAATCATGTGAGCTTGTCAAAACTTTAAACACTCATCAGGCTTTTTCCCCCTCCAGCATTCACATGAAAGATATCTAGATTGCATCATCAAAGCACTGGGAGACTCAAAAGTGCAATAGTCACGCAAATAAATAAATAAAAACAGCTTCTTGTTTAAGGGTGCATATGAGCTCCTTTCATTCAGTACTAGGATTCTCAGCTCAAAAAAAAAAAAAGTTTCATATTCCTTGCTTCAGACTCTGACAACCACAAGCTAGTAGCTCATCAGCCAATAATCAAGCTCTTTATGAAACTTTTAAAAAAATGTGCATGACAGCTAATCACCAGATCTGCAATCTGCACTTGGGCATCCTAGGTTTATTATATGCACGCGTACTACAAGCCCTGAACACCAGGTAGGAGATCAGAGCCCTGCATTATCCCCCTAATGCATACTAATGCAAACGCAAACAAACTCTTCTGATTGAATTGTACGTGCAGAGATGCATATAAAGCATGTACAAGGCTCGTGAGGGATTTCTGATGCTCGTTGAGATGCAGCTCAGCCAGCAAACCCACTCATGCAAAGTAACAGAGTGAATGCACGCTTCAGAGAGCAATCTAAGTTTTATTTCAATAAAACAAAGATTCTGTTGCCTAACTAAAATACAAAAATATGGACTCCAAAAAAGAAATGAGAATAATGTACATTTTGCGTGTTGTCATAAAGGAAAAACCAGACGTGTGTAAACGTCGCCGTGTTTGGATTGCAGTCGTTACGCAGTGGCGCGTGATCTCCGCGACTCGTCTTTAATGCTAAAGCTTTGGGAGTTTTAAAAATAAAACAAAAGAGAGGAAGAATCCGGAGCGCGCACCATCTGCCACAATCCGTTCCAGCGCCTGTGCGGCTCGGCTGAGCTTCCCAGCGTCCAGTCTGCGCTGCGATCAGTGGCCATTGGTTTATTCTGCTGAAGGTCCGTGGTGTTCGGAGTGCACCGGATCACACGGCACGAGCCAAAAAAGGGCGTTGTCTTTGCAAACACTGGGCTTTAAAACCAAAAGCGCACATTCCTCAAAAGTCTTGCAAGAAGGGTACGAGCAGCCCTTACCGCAGGCGCGTGCGCAGTCCAGAGACTGTGTCCGCGATGCTTTTCTCAACAGCAACCAAAGGATTTAATAAAATATTAATAATTAAAAAAAAAAAAAAAAAGAAAAAGAAAAAAAAAAAAAAAACGACCTCTCAAATCCGCTCACTGCTTGCCGTCGAGCAGCGAGAGCTCCTCCAGAATTCCGCTGGCGTCCACGCGCCTCCGCTCGCGTATGAGCTCCTCGAGGCTGCGGAAGACGAGCGTGTGCACTGTGCTCTCAGACAGGTGCACCTTGAGCAGGTAGCGTTGGCCGGCTGAATGCGCCTCGCCGCCCGCCTTGAACTCGCGCTTGCCGAAGCGGCACCACGCGGCGAAGCTCTCCGAGCTCGTCCAGCACACGTCGGCGCGGTTTAGCCCCAGATGGCCACTCGCGTTACGCACCACCAGGTCGGGCGGCAGCGGCCGGAAGCGGTAGCGGTCGTTAGCGATGCGCCCGCGGCGGCCGCCGCTCACGTCAAACAGACTGTCCTTGCGGATCTCGCCCTTGTGCAGGTGGATCACTTGGTCCTCGCCTTCGAACACGGCCCAGTGCGGCGCCTGAGCGCTCGCCACCAGCTCGAGCACGTCGCCCGGCTTGCACATGGCGAGCAGCGTGGGCACCGGGTATACGCGCAGGTCCTCGCGCGCGCGCACCTTGGAGAAGATGCATTCGTGGCAGCAGAAGGCCGAGTACTCGAGCTCGTCCAGCGTGTCCACGGCGCCCTCCTCGCTCGGGCTGCGCTCGAGCGACCGGTCGTCAAGCTCCTCCTCGTCGTCGGAAAAGAAGTAGGCGACGCCGACGCGCAGCTCGTCCTTCTCCACGCCCGACGGATCCCCAGTGGGTAGCTCGCTGTAGCTCAGGTGCGTGATCCGGTCCAGTTGGTTGCCCATCAAGGACGGGAGAGGCACGCGCGAGGCATGGAAAGCTGCTTCTGTAACAAACAAACAAACAAACAAAAAAAGATCAGCCTCACGATCACGCGCTCAGATATGTAAACAATTCACTGCGCCTGGAGCGAACCGCAAAATGGAGCGAGACGCAAGGGCGAATCAATATTTGACAACAACACAACCTTATATACACACACACACACACACACACACACACACACACCAAACAATTCAGCTCCAAATGCATGCATATCTGCTCTTCCTTGCCTTGAGAAAGAGACAGATCTCTTACACTAGACCTAAAACCTGCAGAATTCTTTTTTGGATCCACACTCAGAACGCATGAAGACTTATGTCTGAAATGAATACCTGCGTATTTCCGGGCGCGCGCGGCTAATTGATCATCCGCTCCATGCGTGTTTCACTGTTCTCTACTCCAGTCAAAAGGCTGTCCCCACCTTTGGTAACTCTCTCCACTTCTGCCCTGCTCGGAGCTAAAACTACTCTTCAACTCGACGCACCGCCTCACTTTAAATAGAAGCGAAAACTCCGCCCCCGAGCACCAAAACCCGCCCCTCTGTGAAGCTGATTGGTGCCTGGACCGTGTTGTTTAAGACGGAGCGCACTGCTCATCACACTACAACAGGCTTATCATATGTGTAGTCTACAGCAGTGTTTCCCAATCTTGCTGCAGGAGTCCCTCTGTAGTCTGGACTGCACTGTCAGTGTTTCCCTGTCTCATCACTTCCATTTAACCTCATGAACGGCTTGCTAATAAGTCAGTGTGTTGATTTAGGTGAATCAAAGACAATCCATACATCTTAACTGTTTCCATTTATCCATCATCATTATTTTGCTTGCACTACTAGAATTCACAATGTTGATGTGTGTAGGCTACATATCACAATCCCTACAGGCATTTTACAGCTTATTCAGTTCAATATCACTTCAGCATCGATGTGACAGCATTGTACTCAGATTGTGTTAAGAGTGTGTCCTCTTCACAGGCCCGCTCATTTAAGTACAGCCCCTGTATTTGATTGTGCATTCGAATATACTCATAGCTCACATATTGAAAGGTTAAATTCAGCTGAACTTGTGTTTCTTGGGGGAGGAAAAAAAAAAACTATCAAGAGCTGTTTCTCCTTCTGCAGAATTAAAGTACCATGCAAGTAGTAACATTTCAAAATGTGGGTGACATTTCGCTGTGTGCGTGGAGTCTTTATGTTTGAGAAATGAATAGTAAAGAAGGAGAAACAGAAAGACAAAAAGAGAGCATGCGCCTGTTGTGCACAGGAGACGGGGCAGTCTAATAAAAACACCAGGTAAGATATATGAATTTATGAGAGCTACTTTCTCTGTAGGTGGATGCAAGGCAGTGAAGGAGTGAAGATGTTGATTGCTCTATGTATGTTGATAGTACATTGCGTTTAGTTCACTCTAGAGAGTTATAATCCAGCCCTATTCTTTATTTGAGTACCTGCATAAAGCATGAACAGTTAAATGCTTGTAAATTCTTTGTTTATTAAAGTCTTGCCTAATCCATATATACATAGGTTCTGGCACATAGTACATAGTAAATCATGTGGAAACTACCATGTTTTGTACAGTGAGGCCACAGTGCAATAATTACTCAGAATTTAATTATATTTAATTATAAACTTAGGTACTTTACCACAGTGCAGACTCTGATTGGTCAGAAGGTGTTGATTCATTTTGTATAACAGCCCGGCTCGGACAATAGTCCCGTCTGCAAGGTTTATATTAATGCTCCCGGTCTAATATGTTATCGCTTCTATTCTTACACAAGGACTTGTATAGCGAACACTCCACATAAACTGATTACAAAAAAGTACATAATCACTAATATGGTGAAGTTTTCTCTAATGAACATTTATTTAGCATTTATGGAAGGAGTCTCCAGTGTCAGTGATTTGTAACAATCAGAGGTAAAACTGTTCCTTTAAGTTTTCAGGACAGATGGCGTTGCAATTTTCTCCACAACAGTGTTACTGACAGGCTTATTAACCTCAAGAGAGCGAGGGAATGTATAATGTAAACGATAACAGGCACTAACATTAAATGTAACTAGAAACTGATAAAATGTACCTGTAAAATGTATCTTCTTTAATCAATAAAAATTCTTAGAATTAAAATTTTGTTGTTATAACACGAATAGACCATTTCTGGAAGTGCTGTTATTGGAAAGTAATTAACTTCGGGGTAGTAAAAGTAAGTCCATTTCATGTTGTTCGTTATTTTTCCAATAACAACATGCACCCAAGTGTTGTATTCCATACGTAATAATTAATGTGAAAAATAAGAAGTACCCATGCTAAGTACTACACTGTAGTAAGTAAGTACATGTTGGTGCATGCATGTTGGTTTCCTGCTGGGTTCTCCAGTTTCCTCCCACCTCCCAAAACATGCCAGGAGGTGGATTGGGTACTCTAAATTCCCCGTAGGAATGAATGGGTGTGTGAATGTGTGTGTACATGGTGCCTTGCAATGGACTGGCATTTCATACAGAAAGTATTCTCATCTCATGGCCAGTATTCCGGGGATAGGCACAGGATCCACCATGACCCTGACCAGGATTAAGCACTTACTGAAGAGGAATATTCAGTATATCCTTGCACCATAATGACATTAACAGAATAATACTATAACATACTATATGTAGCATACCATATACAATACTTACTCAACATTCACTTGACATGAAATAGTTACCTGGCATGATTTAATGTGCACACTGTAGGACATAAGATCCTTTTCTTTTCTCATATTTATTTGGTAGTAGTCAGGAATATACCGTAGTGAAGTACAGTTTTATTTCTTTGGATTGGTGGTTTAATTGAATTTTTATAGTTTACTTTAGTTATAGGTTTGTGTTATCCCAGACACAACATTGGCACTGCTAAAAGGGAAATGAAATTATTAGGCCTGGCAATGCAGCAGTACAGATTAGAGGGATGCATCCATTCTTATGATATAAGTTTGTTAGTACAGCTCAAGGGGCTTCAGGGGAGCGCTGTCCTTTTTAAAGAACATCTCAAGGGAATTTGAAAAGATCAGAAGCACCATCATGTCATTCAAGGTCTCATTTAAAAGCAAAACTAAGCTAGAGAATTTAAAAACGAACTCATTAGACTCTGTGACCGGTTATGCCATGCTCAGAGATGTGTGTCATCATTTTTATTTTATTAAATGTCCTTTTACAAATTCACAAAAATTCACACACTGTTCCTTCTTTAAGACTATATAAACATTAAGAGTTCTTATTTAACATTAACTGTGTCTTTACACCAAGAACATCCTCTTTCACACCTCGTTACAGGCATCTTATATTGCTTTAAGATGCTTTAACACGCTCTAAGATGCCTCTGTTCATAAAACTGTATGCCTGTGCTTATAATTCTTTGGAATTGCTCGGTAAGCATGTTTATAAACTCTTAATGCCCCGTAAAAGCTCCAATGAAGTACTCTAATTAATTCCTTGATGATTGTAAACGAGTTGTGAATTGTCATCTTAATGTTACCTGCTGCATAGTGCTAGCACTGTTATGACAAATAATAACCTGTGGACAATTATAAAGATTACTAGAAATAAACTTCTTCTAAACATCATAATTAAAAACAATGATAAAAGCACAGATAAAGTGATTTATTGTAATAGTTCAATATACAGTAGGTCAAATAAAACACTAATTCTGATAATAAGTGTGCGTATGTAATTATTGGAACAAATAAAACACAGCAGTAATTGAGCAATATTAAAAGATTATTACTGTCTGTATTAATGCATGTAAATCTAGCTGGCCATATGTTATTACATTACGTTAGCTAATGTAGCTAGCGTAGCTGTAGTAGCTAACTTTTTTTTGTGTAATCGGTTAGGTATTCAGGGAAACCAAAACATGAAACTGGGTAGTACACTGGAGCTTTTACTTATCTAGTGAGCTGGCTAATAAAATTTATGAATTGTCCACCCTGTTAGAGGTACACTTATTAGATATGAATCAATGTGTCATATGTGTGTCATGTTACTGAAGTGTTGGATCTAATTTATGAAGAATTCAAGAACTCAACTAAAGTGAGATAAAGATACACAGGAAATTTGGTACATTGCAGCAATTTCTCTAAAGGCCTCCCAAAGTAGATTAAAAGAATATCTTGAGATACACAGCAAAACAAACCGGTCTTGATCCAGTAAAGCTAATTTGCCTGAATTGTTTCCTCCAGATCTCGGCATCAAAAAATATGCCACATTTGCTGTGATGTATGTGACATTCAAATAAGTGTTTGCTTTGCAAATCTGCGGTGTGGGCATGTCTGGATGTCACTGCGTATTTATGCAGCGCTTCTCTGCTGTGAATGTCGGTGTGTATTTGTGAAGTCTATCAGAAAATGATTGTGAGAGGGCGAGAGCGACTTTATAGAGCCAGGGTGTTGTTTTATCAGAGTTACAAGCCTAGCACCTTTCTAAGGGCATGGCATTAACACATAGGCTTTAAGCCTGGATAGACTAATGAAAAGTGACATCTCAGTGTGTTGTAGATGTGTTTTCACACTAGCAACACTAGCATGAATCATTTTAATTCAGTTTAATTAGGAATATGCTTATTTCCATAATAGAGCAGTCTTGATTGTGCTAGAAGTAACACTTTAAATTTATATTAAATGTGTAATGTACCACATTGTTACTATAATAGTCTGTGTCTATATGTGCACACTGGAAATTCCTTCAGTAATGTGAATGACACACTGTGCATATCTGTATATGTATATACCCTGTACATTTAATTCAGTCCATTTACATTTGTATATTTTTACATACATATCTGCAATTACATATTTGCATTTACTTTTTCATTCTTTTTCACTGTATTTGTATTTGTTGTACTATTGGTATAGTTTGGTTATTTGTATCTACATTGTGGCTTGCATAAGCATACACCCTAGTTTCTGTAAAAACCTAAATTACTTCTGGTGGAAATAGTTGAATGGATTTGTGCAATTAAAGTGTCACATGATCTCAATATAAATACACCTGTCACTGGAAGGCCCCTGAGTTTGTAAGGGAACATACAAACGCCAAAGAGCTATTAAAACAAGGCCAGAACAAACATCTGTGGTTGGTTATTAAAACCCTTTAACTTTCTGCAGAGCACCATTAAATCCATAATTTAAAAAATGGAAAGAATATGGAACAACCACAACTAGAGGAGACCGGACCAACTAAAAATCAGTGACCATGTAAGGAGGGAATTATTCAAAAAAGTAAGACTTCAATTCAGTTCAGTTTAATTTTATTTGTATAGCACTTTTAACAATGGACATTGCCACAAAGCAGCTTTACAGAAATCCGAGTATGGATGTAGATTTAAATCCCTAATGGGCAAGCCAGAGGCGCCGGTCACAAGGAAAGAAGGTGCATGACCTCTTCCAGGCAGAGTCACCACATCTTTGTTTGTGTCATATCCTTTCCATTTTTTTTTTTAAATAATGGACTTAATGAGTTTCACAACAATGGGGTGAGTAGTCATGCAATAAGTTCTGTTATGGGCTTTTTGTATTTTGTTCAGATTCATGATATATCACTAAGTCCATTTCAGTTCCAGTTTGTAACACTATAAAATGTAGAAAAGTTCAAGGGAAGGTGAATTAACGGTGAATTAAATTCAATTCCATTCAATTTTATTTGTACAGTGCTTTTAACAATGGACATTGTCACAATGTCCATTGCAGCTTTATAGAAATACATAAATTCTGGATATAAATTTTAAATTTATCCCTAATGAGCAAGCCAGAGGTGACAGTGGCAAGGAAAAACTACCTGAGACGATATGAGGAAGAAACCTTGAGAGGAACCAGACTCAAAAGGGAACCCATCCTCATCTGGGTGACACAGGATAGTGCGATTATAAATAATTCCCTTCTATAACTTCTATAACTGTATACTACATTTTGTTGAAGTTATCAACTGTTCACTGATGGAGACTTGAGTGCAAAAGACTCAGGAGACTTGAGTGTTCATGGCAACTGCAGTCCAAACCATCGTAGCAAAACTGTTCGTATCAACTGCAGTCCAATGCCTTCATGATGATCTTCATGATTTCTAAGTGGTACCATCCACAGTAATCACACGTCTTTTTAGGCTGTCCATATGGAACCATCCTCAGCAGTAGCGAGTAGTTTCCAAGTGATGAGAACTCCAATCTGAAGTAGGGCGTCAGGATGGATCAGGCAGGTCAGGAGAGCAGAGGGTCAGGATCACTGGCATCTCAGGAGTAACATATGTAGCTCGACAAAGAGAGAGAGAAAGAGAGAGACAGAGAAACAGATTATTAGGTATGCTCAGTGACACATAATGGACAATGTACATTGTGTGCAGAGTGAAAGCAGGGACTCTGGCAAGACTAGCTGTGACAGCATAACTGAAAGGGAGAGCCAGAAGGTAACACAGACATGAGGGCACCCTGGGACATATAACGGCTAGCCACTCCACCGTCGAACAAACCTGAGTGAACGTGTGAGAGTGGGGGGGCAACAGCATCCAAACATACCAGTTCACCACAACGCTCTGTGCCTGTGAACCCTCCAGATCTGCTCCTTTACCTAAGAAAAAACTATTAACAAAAAGCTTGACTTAACAAATGTTTTCAGCTTAAACACTGAGATTGTGTCTGAGCCCCGAACACTAATTGGAAGGCTGTTCTATAACTGTGGGGCTTTGTAAGAGAAA
Source organism: Pangasius sanitwongsei (assembly GCA_037576675.1). Lineage (NCBI taxonomy): Eukaryota > Metazoa > Chordata > Actinopteri > Siluriformes > Pangasiidae > Pangasius > Pangasius sanitwongsei. The sequence continues at coordinate 4,245,469 of CM075016.1, read as the reverse complement.
GCTCTACCCCCTGCTGTATCCTTCACTATTCAAGGTACCAACAAATAGCCTGCATCTTTTGATCAAAGTAGGCATGGTGGGTCATAAAAGACGAGAAGAACAAGACCATTCTTTATAGGTCAATAGTAGTATTTTCTAATCAATGAGAAATTTGATTGGGAGCCAATGCAGTGTGGATAAGATAGGCGTGATGTGGTCATATCTTCTGGTTCTAATAAGGACTCTGGCTGCTGCATTCTGGACTAACTGGAGCTCATTTATGAACATACTGGACCATCCAGACAGTAAGGCATTACAATAATCCAACCTACAGGTAAGAAAAGCATGAACTAATTTTTTCTGCATTGTGCAGTGACATTATATTTCTTATCTTAGCAATATTTCTGATATTTCTAATACTTTCCTTCTGATGAAAGACAGAGATGAGACATGAGCTTCAAATGAAAGACTGGAGTCAATAGTCACACCAAGGTCATTTACTGCTGCACATGATGAAACAGAAAGGCCAGAGTTACTATATAATCAGAAAGCTTGCTTCTAGCTGAATGTGGTCCTAGTACAAGGACTTCTGTCTTGTCAGAATTAAGTAGAAGGAAGTTAATAAGCATCCAGTGTCTAATGTCATTTATACATTCCTCAACTTTATTAAGCTGGTGTCTGTCATCTGCCTTTGCTGAAACATACAACTGTGTGTCATCAGCATAACAGTGGAAGCTGTTATGTTTACGGATGTTTATGAATAATTTTGCCCAGTGGTAGCACATATAAAGAAAAAAAGCAGTTGGCCTAAAACAGAACCTTGCAGAACACTAAACGTTACCTTAATATGTGCAGAGAAGTCACCATTTACATCTACAAACTGAAGACGATCAGTAAAATAAGACCTGAGCCAGGAGAGGGTTAATTTTTTTCTAGTTAATTTTGCTACAGTGTTAAATAAGAATCTAGTTTAATTATCTTCTATTAGGGTTGAGAGATACATTGATCTAGCAGCACTAAGAGCTTTTCTATAGCTCAGGATTCTCTCCTTCCATGCTGTTTGACATACTACCAATTTAGTTTGACGCCATTGACATTCTCACACAATTTGTGAGTGGTCTGTTTTAAGTTGTGTGTGTGATTGTTATACCAGGGTGCTAGCTTTTTCTCTCTAATTATTTTTCTTTTAAATGGAGCTACATTATCTAGAGTGCAGCAGAACATTGACTCTAAGCTTTCAGTTGCCTGATCAAGTTCTCTGGGGTCAGACGGTGATCCAATCATAATTGATAACGCTGGGAGATTATTTATTTTTAATATTTAATCTGAATGTGAATGTGAGATCAAGAGTGTGACCACCATTATGAGTTTTTTCCTATTATGTTCTGATTGACCCCTACTGAATCTAGAATGGACACAACTGCTGTTCTCAGAGGGTCTTCTGGGTTATCAAAATGAATATTAAAGTCTCCAACAATTAATGCTTTGTCTAAAGAAACAGCAAGATTTGAGATGAACACATTGAATTTATGTCCGGGTTTTTGTGTGATGCCTAGATTATCATTATAAATAACTGTGACTCCTCCTCCTCTGCCAGTTAGAAGAGGCTGATGTATATAACATTAGTGACAACTCTGCAGCTAGCAGACGGTCGGTTTAGCCTGCTTGTCTGCTTCCTGGCCTTGGCTCTGGATTCTCACTGATTAACTAGGCCTGTTCTGTGAGTATGAGCTATGCTGCAAGAAATGAGAGCAGCACCTTCCCGAGTAGGATGGATACCTTCCCGCCCTAACAAGCCAGCCTTGTCCTCAAAACTACTCCAATTATCTATAAAGCCCACATTGTTTTTTGAGCACCACCTGGACATCCAGCAGTTCAGCGACTATAACCTGCTGTAAGCTACATTGCCACGCCGCATTGGGATGGGACCAGAGCATATTATTGCATCGGACATCGCCTTCACTAATTTACACACCTCTATATTTTCACTCTTAGTAACTTCTGACTAATGAAGGTGAATATCATTAGCTCCTATGTGAAAAACTACCTTTGAAAACCTATGCTTGCCTAAGACCCTAAGATTACCTGCTATGTCTGGAACCCTGGCTCCCGGTATACACCTAACTAGTGCTGCTGGTGCTCCTAAAGGCTTAGCTAATTTCACATGCCTCGAGCTAGAGTCTCCTATAACCAGAGCTCTTTCAGGTTTCTCAGCGGGTGCTCCACTGAGAAGAGCAAACCTGTTAGACACGTGAAGTGGAGAGGGGAGTGGTGCTCCTGTGGGTGGTACTTAACGTTAGCTTTGGATTTGCAATTATGCCGCCAAGTTGTCACCCATTCGTCCCGCTGTGAGAGCTCTAATGCCAGAGTTGGGGGATTGCTAACTATGCCTAAGGCATCCAGACTTTCCCCTACAGAAACTAAGCTGCTCTCACTCTCACTAACCCTCTCTAGAGTGTGGATATGCACCTCTAATGCTGTAATCTTCTCTGTTAGAGAGCTAACTATTATACACTTATCACAAATAAAGCTTTTACTGACAGCTGAGGAAGAATGACTAAACATCCTGCACTCGGCACACTGAACAAGCTGAATGTTTGCCATGTTGAGTGTTTAACGTACCTTAGTCAAAGATTTGTTGAGATTATTTCAGAAAAATGTTCTTCAGGAAATTGAAAATGCGGCAGAATGGGAAAGTGAAAAATACAAAAAATAAAACGATGGCACGAAAGTATTAGAAAAAAATAAAAATAAAACAGGATAGTTTAAATGCTGACACAGGCAAGAAACTTATGTAGTATCTGTAGGGTTTGTCTTGTTCATATTTGCATTTACATTCATATTATTTGTATATTTTGTTCATCTATTTTACACCAACTCTACCAAGGTTAATTTCTATTACTATTATTCTGATTCTGATGTTTTCATGTGTGAGACAAAAATGAGATATTGCCATAATCCAAATGCTAAGACATGCCAGAACATATTTACGCTTGAAGGGAAAATCTGTGTTTTACATTGAGATTATTTTCAGAATAAAAATAGATGAACTGTGTGAATATATAATATTAATTTTGCTCTGTCACATAGATAGACTTTTGCTCTGACACACCTACATATACCTGTAAAATGATGCCTTTATCATTAATGTTCTGGAAATTTACCTTTCATAATTTAAGAATCAATTAAATGAAATTTCAGAGGATTGCCTCAACACATTCACACACATTATTGACACTACATGAGTAAGAGGTTCTCATCAATATAAAACATATGCTATGCAAAGTCATACCCAAAAACAAAGACCTGATATCCGGGTGGCAGGTTTGCCATTAGGATGATTTAGTTTGTAATTATTGCGTAAAGGCAGATCCAATTATGCACTTCGGAAATGGGATTGCGGTTGTCTCTGCAGCATACACTGTCCCGTGTGTATATGTGTGTTTAATATGTATGAACACTGCATTACATTTGAGCCTTTAAAACAGTGATCTCAAATATCCTGTCATTTGTGTGTTCTTGTTCCCCGTCATAAAGTGTGAACACACTGATAAAATACTGCAATCAAACCATAATCACACAGAAACAACACTGCCATGTGACACATGCAGACAAAGGAACAGCCAAAATAAGGACATGTGAAGAAAAGAGACACAACACTGGGAATGCCAATGAGAAGCATGTCCATCTTTAAGCAACAGCTCAGGATGCATGATGTATGAGGGAAAGCATTGAGAGAATACCACTGAAGAAGGGTGTAGGGAAGAGATAAAGGCCATTCCCATGCACAAGGTGAATGTATGTGCAGCATATTTATCATGAACTCCCTGAGTGGCTCAGGCTGTCTGCATGCCCTGGATCTGTGTGTCAATGAATGCCTGGAAAATCATCGAACAGTGACGCATTGTTATGCTATAAAAGAGCTGCTGCTCCCAGTGGAGGCAGAGATATACATTTAATATTATGCTTCTTTCAAAGGTATACCATGTGATTTGCAAACAGTAATGCAAAGACCTTCTTCGATTGATAATTATGATGATGAACGATGATAATGCCGCTGCAGCTACTAATTTAACAAAAAATATATGACTGTCAAAATCAATAACTGCTTATTTTCTTATATTTACTAATCTAAGTGCTGAAGTAGCTTGAATTGTCACAAGCGAAACATTTATATCACTACTAAACATCTTACTTTTTCCATATTGACAGATTTATATCAGTAGTGACATTCAGTTTGCAATTCAAACTAAGTACAAAATTTAAAGAATAATAATGGATAAAATTATTATGTATTGGCCTACCAGTTAAAACCACACCCAAAATTAGAGAAAACTAGTTCTGTTCTTCTATTATTCATTAATCTTCAGTAACTGCTTTATCCTGGTCAGAGTTGCGGTGGGTCCAGAGGCAATCCCGTTGGGTGCAAGGCAGGCGAAGTCATCCTGACGGGTCGACAGTCCATTGCAGGGCACCATTCACACAATCATTCATACCTAGGGGCAATTCAGAATAGTAAATCCACCTACCTGCATGTTTCTGGACAGTGGGAAGGAACCAGAGAACCTACGCAAACACAGGGAGAACAGGCGAAACTCCACCCTGGTGTCATGAGGTGGCAATGCTGCCCACTGTGCCACCATGCTGCCCTGTTCTTCCATTATTTATTTTTATTTTTTCATTTTTTTGTTAACATTTTATTTATTAACATAACCACTTTCATACATCAGTGATAATGGCTTATAAGCCATGTGGAGCGGTGCATAGTTGTAAAATCAGCTGTAACTTGCATTATATTAAACTAATTTCTTTTATTATTTTTTAGGCCACTGAAGTACACTGAACTCATTGCCATGTTCATGGAACCAGACATGGAACATTCTCATGCTGAAAGTACCCAGTATATGATAAATAAATAGGAAAGCACTTCGGCAGCAACAATACTTAAATAGGCTGTGGCATTCAAATGATACTCAATTGGTATTAAAGAGCCAAGAAACAAATTTACCCCACAAATTTACACCATCACCACCAGCAGCCTGAATTGTTGACACAAGGCAGGTTGGGTCCATTGATTCATGCTGCTGATGCCAATTCCTGACCCCACCATCTGCATGTTGTAGCAGGTATCGAGATTAATCAGATCAGGCAACATTCTTCATATCTTAAACTGTCCAGTTTCAGTGAGCCTGGCTGCAAAATTTTGAAAACCCCTGGCTGCCCACTGTAGCCTCATATTCCTGTTCTTGTGTTCATATTCTCTGTTCTCCTGTGACAGGAGTGGAACCCGTTGTGGTCTTCTACTGCTGTAGCCCATCCACCTGAAGGTTGCACCAGTCAGAAAGTTTGATATCACCCCTATCTTATCCATACTGCATTGGCTCTCAGTAAAATGTCTTTCATTGACTATAACATTTTTCTAATGACCAATAAAGCAGACCTCTTGATCCACCACACCTGCTTTGATCAAAAGGAGCAGGCTCTTTAGTGCCTAGAATAATGAAGGCTACAGCAGGTGTCAGAGCTTTTTCCAACAAATCAACTCAGCTATCGAACAGCCTTCCAATTACTGTTTGTGACTCAGACACAGCCTCAGTCAAGGTGGAAAACCTATTTGTTTAGTCAAACATTCTGTTAAATATCTTTTCACTTAGGTAAAGGCACAGATTCTGGCATTCATGGGCACAGACAATTTTGGTAACTGGGATATTGTGATGCTGTATGATTGGATGCCTTGGACTGATCCCTCTGTCCTCCGGACCTGCCTGGCCCTTCCTGATTCTCTACTGCTGCTTGGAGATTCCTTCACTATTCACTATTCCTATCACTTGCTGCTGTTGAGCATGGCCCCATATAGATAGCCTTAAGACTGCTGTGGATGGTCCCACATGGATACCATAAACATTGCAGTCATTAAAAATAGTTTATTCCTACCTGTTTCGTTTAAGTCCTACCCATTCTTCAGTGGATAACTTCACTTGGATACTAGAGATTTGAAGCTTCTGTAATCATAAAATGCCCTGATACTCATACAGAAGATTATTTTAACACTCTCAGCACTGTTTTACTTTACAGTGTACAGCTGTAGAGAATGACCTATAATCACAGTGTCACCCAGAGGATGGGTTACCTTTTGAGTCTGGTTCCTCTCAAGGGTTCTTCCTCATGTCATCTCAGGGAGTTTTTCATTACTATTGTCACTTCTGGCTTTCTGAATACAGATCTACATCTACATCCAGATTTCTGTAAAGGTGCTTTGTGACAACATCCATTGTTAAAAGTGCTATATAAAAAAAAAACTGAATTTAATTTACTTGAAAAAAAAATGCAGCTTGTCATATTACAGATAAACTGCAATTTCCTCCATCATGAACACCTTCCTGTATCAGATAATCAGGTTATGCATGTAACCATGGTGTTTTTTTCAACATCTGCATACCTTCTTTGTGAGAATGTGCACACCTGTTAAGACCTTTAACAGAAAGTCACATGGTGACCACATAACTCTATAAATTGCCAGCTGCAATGGCCGACATTCCCTTTTCAAACTTTTGGCCATGTTTTTGAGGGACGCTGGTGGTCATCCGGGGTTTATAGAACATGGTTACATGCATGATCATGCTGCAAAGTCAGCTGGTTCATTCAAAACTGTGGTTGATACGACCTTGGGTTTGGCCACAGGATTAATCCTGCATCAGCATATACATGGTGGACTTATTAAGACATGCAGCTCGCTCTGTGTAATCACCAATGCGAATAGTCTTTATATAAACCCATTTCAATTCAACATCCTTTATGGGTTCTCAAGGAGAGGATCTCAGTGAATCTAACACAAGTGTGAGGTCCCAGGCTGGATTCTTGAGAGAGCATTTTGGGTGCCAGATGGTTCTATCCAACTGAAACAGCAAATCTTGTTGAGGAAGAATTCCTCTGTCAATGAGATTAACAGAGGAAAACAGGGTCTCACTAGCTTTCCTCTCAAGCTTAGAATCAGATGAAAAACTCTTTTTTCTAACCAGGAAGTACATGGGTAGAAACCCTTGTTCTGAAAAGTGGGATCTACTTTTTAAAGGAGCACACCTCTTGGGACAGTTTGGCAAATTTCACTGGATCTGAGCCCTGAGCCCTGAAAATGTTCGGGGACACAGGCAAAACCGAAGCATGTATCCCTGCGACACTGTCAACAGGACCCACTGGTGTTTAGTGCCCAGTGAGCAATGTTTTTGGCAGTGAAGTGTCTCACCGGCAAATATTGACCATGATGTCTGGGGTCTTTGGGGTTCTTTGGCATTGGTGGGGTGCCTATAAGCTTGTCCCCTGATTGAGAGAGCCTCTTTGCACCTATTAGAGGATTGTGAGAATAGTCCTGACCACCTAGTGTCTGCTCACGGCTGACAAAACCTGTGTGGCTGACCCAGTGACTGCCTGTCCACTCCATGCATGAAGCAATATCAAAGGTCTTTGACAGAATAAAATCTAATAATCTGCACTCAGTGCTTGGGCAGCATGCCTTAGTACATAGAGCCTCGTCAGGTGAAACCACTAAGGACATGACGCAAGCAGTGACAGCTGGCATATGGCCAAAGGCAACTTGTTTGTCCTCAATTATATTGGCTAAAATGCATGCCAGTGGTTTTGTAGACGGAATTGCATAAAATAACTCATTTGGCACAGAGTGCTGTCTCTGTGTCCAAACCAACAAGGCCACTGCCATTTTTGTCTATCATGGCTCATTTAGAGCCTTTTTCTTTAGCTGCGCATGAAATATCTCTTCCAGCCGTTGCCTCTCTGAGGCATCTAATACAGTATTGTTGTCCGTCTTCAGCCTCTAGAGAGGTATTTGCAGCTCTGAAGAGGGATACCCCAATATATTAAATAGTTGGGCCGGCAACCCTGCTATTTGCCACTAAGGGCACTATTCCAAGTCTTGGGAAAGCAGTGCCAAAGAGGAAGCCACAGTGTTGCTATGCTATAGGCTGCTATGACTGAAAGGTTTGCAAAGTGAACAGAGAATAAATTCAGGAATATTGTGTTGAAGACTCCTAAGCGAAGTAAGTTATAAAAGCAAGAGGTAGTAAAGGGAATATTGATCATTGCCAAAATTATCTGCCAAAAGAACAAGACTATTTCAAGCTTGAAATTAGTCCAAAAAAAGTCTAGAAATAATAAAAATCTTATATTTGGTTAATGGTAATCTTATAATACCAAATACTAGATAAATCTGACTATATTCAAGAGATTTTCTCTTGCTAAGATATAATTTTTTATGTCAATCAGAATCAAGGAGCACTGTGGCATATGGCCAAAGCCATATATAGCTGAACATCTGAAAGTCATTGTGTCTCTCAGCTTCTGTCTGTCTCCCTCTGTGTCTGTCATTTGTGCCCTAACCCCTCTGTAAGTCAGTGTGACAGTTGCAGGTCATCTATGTGCGAGTCACAGCAACGAAGTGCTGCAGGTGAAAATGTCAACCCGCTCCTGCCACTTCAAGAAACTTCAAGCTGACCTTGTTTGATCCCTCAAAGCAAAACACCCAAACCCCTGGTTTCCAAGGGAACAATCTAATCCTCCCCTCTCCATGAATTTTGAGCTTTAATTAGTGCTAAAGAATTGCACTTTTTGGATACCATAATAGATTTTGTTTCTTTGTCAGGGCGAGAGGAGATATTGCCATTTTCCTGTCAGCCTGTCTTAGCCAGCTCTACAAACAGGCCCTATGCAGGAGCACTGTTGCTGTCCAAGTCAAGTCCATAGTTAACTTTCTATTGTTCATACATTACATTTAAAAGGTTGCACTTGCGGCAGCTGACCTTGTGATCCTTGGGCACAGAAAAGAATGTAACCACGTCACAATGATGTCAACTGTGCAAAGTGCTGCGAGACAAAGTATAAAAGAAGGACATTGCTTGAACAGCTGACGAAGGACTTTTGTACAAAATGTTCTGTTTCACTGGCAACTTTGGGTACTACACTGAACTTTTACTACCTCTATATAATTATATATATATTATATACATATACACATACACACACACACACGTATTTTTTTTAAATATATGTGGCAGCAACGCAATGCATAAAATCCTGCATTTACAGGTCAAGAGCTTTAGTTAATGTTCAAAGAAAACATCACAATGGAGAAAAAATATGATGTCAGTGACTTTAATTATGGCATGGTTGTTGTTGCCAGATGAGCTGGTTTGAGTATTTCAGAAACTGCTGATATCCTGGGATTATCATGGACAACAGTCTCTTGAGTTTACACAGAATGGTGTGAAAAACATCCAGTGAGCAGTGCAGGTAAAATGACTTGTTGATGAGAGAGGCCACAAGAAAATGGACTGGGTTGAATGCAAAATGGATTGGTTCGAGCTGAAAGGAAGTCTACCGTAACTCAAATAAGCACTCTTTACAACTATGGCAAGTGAAAAAGCATCTCAGAATGCACGGCATGTCAAACCTTAAGGTAGATGAGCTACAACAGCAGTAGACCACATCAGGATCCATTCCTGTCAGCTAGGAACAGGAATCCTGAGGTTAGATTCTGCTCAGGTTCACCAAAATTAGACAACTGAAGATTGACAAAAAATATATCCTGGACTTTTTCCTGTCTTCAGCTGTTCATTTTCAGTGAACTGTGTCCACTGCAGCCTCAAATTCCTGTTCTTGAGACTGTTAACTGTGATCAGCTTCTGTTTTGCTTCTCAATTGATTTGGCTTTACTTATATAAAAGTAATAAGGAAAGGCAGTGTTAAAAAACATAAGCATTAGCCAATATATCTCTGTAAAGAATATTTCACACTACATTGCTTTAAAGTGGAATTCTAAAAGATATTATATTTATCATTATAAAAAAGTTATTAATAGAAACAGAGGAAAACAATAATAAAAAGTTATTATTATATAAAAGTTATTTATTATGCAATCAAACATTTTTGGTAAAAAGAACACACTTATGGTCACATTGGGAAAAGTTAGGCTTTTAGAAGAAAATGAACGCTGACCTTTTTTATTTATTTAGATTTTGATATTTTTTATTTATTTATATTTATATTTTATTTACCCAAGTCTTTTTTGTGTACAATTTTAAAACTACACATGGACAAAGAGACTGTATGCCATGTACAAAGCCCTGCGAAAGGACTTGATTTGCATTCTTGATAAGATGTTCATTGTGTTGTCTTGTATTTGATACTTTGTACTTTATGGGCTGACTTACTGGGCTATTTTCGTGTCTTGCAGTGGATGTAACTGACTTGCATGCTGCCAAGCCAAAGAAAGGCTAAAGAGAGATGAGAGGTTCAACTGCATGTTGTAGTAATTTGCTGCCGTCGGACTGAAGGGTTAATGGAGGGGCTTGCGTGAATGGACATGGTTCATGTGCAAAATTAAATGTGTGTGGGTGCACGAACAGTTGCGAGTAAATTATAACCTTTGGCTCGGGGCCTGTCAGATACTTCTCAGTAGCAAAGCTTGAAAAACATTCAACTTAAAACGGTGACCTCATGTTTAAGTTCTACTTGCTAAGCCACTTCATTAACTAACCACTAACAGCCGTCATGGAATGGTGCCCTTAGTGAGGTAGAAAAATCAGCTATAATGTCAGAGAGTGATTGATGCACTTGTTTCTACAAACCTTAACATGACTTAAAAGCTAATGACAGTCTGGCTCCTGGAATTTGGGTAAATAGTAACTTCACAGTTTATTAGCATAAAATTTGTTGGCCTTGTGCATATTTAGCATGATGAAACCAAATAAAACCTACAACTTCCATTATCCAAGCCTTCCTCATCCTTCAGAGCCAGGTAAAGTTTCTTTTTTTCATCACTGCAGAGAAATGAGACCTCTATACCAAGGGATATTTTTCTTTACATATGCCATTGCAAATGATCAGCGTGTGCTGCATACTGATTGTGCGTTTTACTCGACTTGAGTGTTATTAACACACTTGGGGCACATTCTCATTAATTAATCTCCCCATTTTCCCATTCAAATTAAGAAATTGGCTCATTTTTTTAAAATTCATTTCTTATCACGTTTCATTCATTGGTCGAAAACATGGTAACACTAAATGCAACCAAAACATTTGGCTAGCACACATACAAAATATTGAGTTCAACCAAATACCAGATAACAGGGAGCTTGTGCAAAATACTAAATAGTTTAGAATATCATCAATTTTGTGAAGTGTATATACAGTAGATATTTTTCATATTGTTCTTTAGCGCTCTAGGCCTGTCCATTTATACTCATTTTTTTCTGTGTCAAAAAAAAACAACCTTCCAGCAAACCAACAACCCGTAACAACAATAAGCCTCTATCGGGTATTTTGTTTGAAAATGAACTGTGAGATATGTTATTTTCCTGTGGTCTTATTTTTCAATGTTTTGGTGTAATATTTGAAAAAAGTAAAGTTCTATCTCTAAACTTACAGATAAACTTGGTTTTATAAAGGTTCTATCTGCCAGTGAATCATCATCCAGGATTAATGTAACATAGGCAGCCTTAACCAATCAATATTCACATACTATTTACACTCTGACTGAAAAAAAGCAACAAAAAACAGCCTTGACGTCTAAGCACGGCAAGCCAGAGAACAAAAATAACTTGTATAAATTAATTAAAGTTCCATGAGAGTTATAAAAAGTAAGTGTACAAAACAAGCATAGTACAGGTCTACTGTACACACTGCTTTTACAATAAATAAATGTTCTTAGAAATCCTTCTGCATTAAGCTAATATTGTGGCTAAGATCTGATAACGTTAGCATTAAATATTACTGACTTTATATGTACATGCAGTGTGCTGAATAAACTGAACTTTCCAGTATTGCCTGGGGCTGAAGGTCAACAAGCTTCAAGATGTGTTTGTGTGGGTGGCACAGACACATGTATTGTATTCAAATAAAATAATGAACTTTAAATCTTATTGAAACGCTTATATGATCATAATGTTTTATATATTTTTTCATGTACTAGTTTATTACCGTTTATTAGAGATTTAATGAGATGAGGCAATTGCCTAATGAGACAGAACCTTTAAAACCAAACAGTAAAATAAAGAATAAATAAAGAAAGTTCCAACATTCATAAAATTTCTTAGAATTGTCTAAGAATTTCCATAATGTAAATTTAAAGTGATCTTAATGTGTTGGACTAGTTGAGCTACAAATCTACATTTCTGTATGTTTGAGTTTTTACTATATTTAAGTCGCACTGTTTGTGTCACTTCCTGCACCTGGGTTGAATCAGGGTTGAATCTTGTTCTCCTTGCAATCAAGGAAGTGGTGTGACTGCTGTGTTCACAAATGCTCAGTGAACCCATGAGTAAATACAGCATATGTAAAAGTTTCCTTGGACATGATGTTCCATCTTTACATTAGCAGCGTTTAAAGCATGCTATCCTGGGAACTTTTTGACTGGAAAAAAATATATTTTTCCAATGTTAAACCTAAGAAAAAACATACATTAACACATACATTCAAAAAATGTGTCAACCCTCAGGCAACAATATCTCATTTTTAACAAGCTATCTTTCCTGACAATGGCTGCATTTTGCTATGAAATGAGCAACATGGGTGAAACTAACAAATACACAAAATGTGGTAAATTAGCATCCATGCTAATGGCATGAGAACATTAAGGACTTTTTAAAAATTATTAACGAATATTTTACCTTTGACCTGTTGAGTAATTTGTGTGACAGGGTTGTACTTTCAAAGTGACCTCATTAGTCAATATCACTGAAAACAAAGGAAAAGAATGAAAGAACCTTCTTTTCTTCTTCCCTCGACTTTCAAGAAATTCAGATGATGCAGCTTCCTGTTGAACACTGCGACTATCCAATATATCCAAATATTTCATAGGGATGAATATGTTGAGTGGGACACAACTAACATTTTCATAACCTATAATGGATGACTTTCATAACATATAATGGATGAAACAAATAGGATGTTTCAAGCATGAGATATTAAATGGATTCACGCAAAATAATGCAAAAATAATATTTTTGAAGTATTGTAATGATTATATGTGAAGGTAAAGTGGATTGGGGCATATAGTTATAGTGGGTTATTGTGGATTGGGACAAGTACTGTGCTGTAGATAAGTTTTATTAATGTTTTATGTGATTTGACTAATCAGATTTGTCACATAAGTTGCTGTGAAGGACACTTTAGCTTATAAAATATAAAATATTTTACTTACATATTTGTAAATGTAATATCATTGGGACACAAATGGCACCCCGATTGTGGAAGCACCTTTGAGCTGCCGGCAAGGTGAATGCAATCATAATGGATGTCAGATGAACTGGATTATATCAGATGAAATGGAGGGCTGAGTGATGTCAGTTTTGTTGAAGTCACTGGGCGTGACTGAAGAAAAACAGCCATATCAACGGCCATGTCAGTTATGACTTTCTGCGTAACAACAGGTAAAACCAGTCCATCATGACAGATTACAGAGATTAATACAAGCTAAGAATATGCGGCTAACCACATACACACCACAGTTCCAGTCCCTGGGCAAGATCGTTAGTGGATGTTAAACTGTCAGAACATGTTCGCATGCCATTGCTTGCTAATGATTAAACATGGTGCTGGTTGGGTTTTTGTGACTCGAGTTTCAATGTATTCTCGTTTGTGACATAGTTGCAACACACCTTCACTTCATCACCGTTTAACTCTCAATAAGCTGCACTTTGGCCTGTCTAAATAAACGATTGAAATCCTGTGCCCAATCCAGGAAACCCACAGGATGGTATATTGAATATGATAGCTATATCTGCTGCCTGTCTTACAATTCTGCTCAGCTGTAAAAAGTCCTTCAGGCAATTCATTAACTGGACTTCCTTAATGATTACACACAGTTGAATGGCTTTTGGGAAATCCTGTCAACTTTTAAGGATATAAAAATGTCTGTGTCTGAGCCGCACACTGTGAATACTGAAAAAAAAAAACATTCTGCGTTTATGCAGTTAAATGATCACGTTCAGACTGACTGATTGCATACCAAGACGTACTAATCATCAAGTTGCTTCAGCTGGCAATAACCACATTGTTCAGGAGTTTCTGGTGATAAGTATGCGCTGTGTGTGTGAGTATAACGTCCACTGTATGTGATCTGAGGACAGAATGAAAGGCGCAATCACAGGTAAGGAGCTGAGTATTTCCTGGAGGGTGTGAGCAACCGCCAGCAGGAAGAATTGAGTGTGAAAATGAGAACAAAGGGAAACAGTGGGAATGCCAAGGGTCAAACAGAGGTGAGTTGAACAAACCAGGCTTATACAAACACTGACATGTAACTCAAAACGAGATACTCTACAGGCCAGCCAGTAGGAAAGGTATCAGTGGTCAAACATTAAGTCTCATGATTTGAGCAAGATAAATTGGTCGAAAAGATTCACCAAGGTAAAGTTAAGGTAAGCATCAAGATTAGCAGTCACATGTTTTCTTTGTTCACTGAAACCCACCCAGGTATAAACTACAATATACTTGCTATAGGTGCCTATAGGAAGCATGCATGCACCACAAATGTAGCACTTAAAGCATTCTCAGAAACAGTTTTAAAATAATGTCTAATGAACTTTCACAACAGCTTCTGCTCAGCAGGGGCTTCATCCATCATCTCCTTGCCTCATTGATCAGTGGCTTGTGATCTGACTTATAATTTCTGCCAGCTTGAATGAAGACTGTCACTGTGTTACTACAAACATGCCACAGTTTGCATCAGCCATGCTGTATAGAGGCCTCAAGTGAGTCACTGTGTGAATTTCCCACATTGTTTTCCTTCTTAGTGAGATTTTAATGGATCCCATCAGCCCACCAGCTTCCTCATGGGACCTTACGATTTTTGGGTTCTCTAGAGGAAATACAAAACGTGTGTGAGAATTTGAGTTCTATCGGTTTAGACATGCAGAAGAGTGTGCCCACATATTTCCTCCATCATATATAAACACTTGCAGTGTTCATTATTCAGCCTGAATAATCATGGGGCTTGCATAGCTCCCTTTACTCATATTAACATTGGATCAAAACATGATGTTACATAGCATGTTATTGAGAATGTGAGAATATTATTCATTGATTAAAGCTCAGCACTAAAGCTTTAGCTGCATCATTCCCACCAAACTTTTTATTAAGCTCAAAGATCTGGGGCTTAACATCCCTATGTGCAAATGGACCATGGACTTCCTGACGGGCAGACCCCAAGGGTTGAGAATCGGCAACTCTACTTCCTCCTCAAGGGATTTCAAGCCTCACAGAGATGTGTACTCAACCCCCTCTTGTACTCCCTGTTCACACATGAGACACGAGGCCTACAGAGAGGAGATCAGAGCTTTGTCAGAATGGGTCCATGACAATGACTTCTCTTTCCCAACATGAATTAAAATGAAGAAACTGATAGTGGCCTACAGGAAGTTGCATGGTGGAGTACATGCACCCATAAACATCAAAAGAGCCAGGAGCTTCAAGTTTCTCATCTGGGGCCTCAATTATCAACTGAACATATGCATAGTTTTGTGTGTAAACTGTGCATACGCAAGTTTCTATGCACTGAATGGGATTTATCAAGTTTTGCTTATATGTGAGGAAGTGTGTATATTTCTGTACACTCCTGACCATCCGTATGCAAGAACCTCTAGTACAAGAAAAGTGTAATAGTAGGTAAACTTACTATGCAGAGCTTCTATATCATGGATTGTCTATCATATCAGCATAATTGAAAGAGTAATTCATGAGATGCAGACAGATGACACAGAACATTTAAATCGATTGAGATTATACCTTGTTTGAAGATTTGGCTCTTGCAGCTTTGCAGAGGAATGTGTTTTTAGCACTACGGGAAACTCCATGCTGAGAGTGAGGAGTGGATCATCAGTCGAGTTTGTTTACTCAGTGCGGTTTTAGTTGATCTCTATTCTAGGGCTTTTAGCTAGAGATACATTTCAAACAGAATTTAGAGATGTTATTGGCATTTCCCAACCAGCTACGAGTTGAATAATGACACATCTCACCTCCATTCATATCGCTCACACTGCAATACATTACATTTCCAAAACCAGCAGCAGAAAAGAGCAAAAATGAGGAATTTTCATGCTATCGCAGAGTTTCTAATTGTATCTGGGGAAACACACACATACTCAGAAAATACATATGTAGTTAAATCAAGACAAACTAGTCATAAAAGTACCAAATAAACCATTTTTGTTTTGCTCTACTTCATGCAACTGTATCTTTACTTCATTGTTGATGAAGTTCACCTTCTTAGACCTTTTCACATGAAACAAATATTACCGGGAGCAGGTTACTGTGTTTTTTAAACAGAAGTTGCTTACCATATATGGCAATTTGAGGGTGTTTCTTTATGCAAATGAGTGTGGCCATTCACTAACACATCAATTTAGAATATGTGGGATTTATCAATGGTCATTGCATACAGCTGTGTGTATGCTTGTGGGATAAATACCAATATTATTGTGTGTACGGGCGGCTCATACACAAATTTAGTAATTGTTTTATGCATGCTTTTCTAAATAAGACCCCTGGTCCCTCCACACCAAGATTATCATAAAAAGCTGCCCACTAGAGACTCAGTTTCCTGCAGAAGCTGAAGAAGTTCAGACTGAATCCTAACATCCTCACCAACTTCTACTGCTGTACTTCAGAGAGCATCCTGACTAGGAGCATCACTGTTTAGTATGGCAGTTCTTCACCCACAACCTCCAGGCTCTCCAGAGAGTGGTGAGAACTGCAGAATTCATCACAGACAACAAATTCCCAGCCATACAGAACATCTACCAGACACAGTGCTCACGAAATCACTTCAGACCCCAGACATCCAATTGCTTTCCAAAGTACCATCTGGTAAACACTATCGGAGCATCCACTTACAGACAATCTGGCTAAAGAACAATCTACCTGCAGGCCATTAAATCTAAACAGCCCATAGGCCAGTTCCTTTCTGTCATGTGGCATAAGCAGATGCAGTTGCAAATATGCACTTTTATTAAAACAACAAGCAGGTTGCAAACAATCCAAAAAAAAACCTGGGACAAAAACAGTAGTCAAAAACGTGCAAAAGTCAGGCGATCAGCAAACAGAATCTCAAAACCAAAGGACAGTAGGAAAGTCTATTACAATAACCAGAATCTCAAACACTGTGAGCAGGCTTGACACATCTGGAACAAAGACACTGAACAATACTTCACACAAGGTGAATATTTTGTGAGTATATATATATATAAAGGTGAGTGATGACAGAGTTCAGGTGTGTGTAATCAGTAATCAGGTGACTGTGACCATGACAATGAGTGTGTGTGCTGGGAACTGACGTTCAAGGCAGCCATGTTTGTAGGCTGTAAGCTGGGTTGGGAACTGGGGTTTGAGGTGGCCATGTTTGTAGTTTAAAGAGAAGCCTGGGAATTGGAGTTCCTCGCAAATTCCGGCATGGACATGACAGTTTCCATTACCTATATTACTAACTCACTTTATGTACTTTTTCCCTGGCACTTGGCCACTTTACACTTTGTGAAAATACCTTACACATTACCTTAGCACAATACATTTTAGGTATTGTATACTGTACTTTGATTATTATATTGCTATTATACTTATTTTAATCTATTTGGATCATTTGTTTAAACTCTTTTGCTGTGTGTGAGTGTGGTTTTATATTCTGTTAAATGTCAGCAATTTATAGGAACCTTGATATGAGCATTTTAATGTCTTGACATTTGACATACCGTGCAAATGATAAATAAACTTGACTTGGCAATTGTTTCACAGCACTGAAGTTATTGAAGAATAGCCTTTCACAGGTGTTTTCCATATTTGTTGACAGTGTTGACATTAATATTCAATAAAACTCTTATCCTTCAAATCGAGTCCCGTTGGAAGCTTGGTAGAATCAATTCACCATTTTCAACCCCTACCGTCTCTGATTAATGCATTTCAAGATTGAGTGATGCAAGTTATTAAGTGTTTGCATGCCCCTGTTGGCTCTATATAACTTACAGCAAGGTTTTCATGGTGTAATTCCCTTTGTTCAGACAGTTCATTCCATCCCCTCTGCACTTCCATGGAATGTGCCCTGTATGATTTTTGATTACAAGCAATAAAGTGTGAAGAATATGTGATGTGTGTATTTTTGTCTGTGCTTTCTGTGTCAATCACTAAGTTAGCAGCATGCTAATCTGAAAAGAAGAAGAAGAAGAAGCAGACAAAAACAAAGATGTGGTGGCACAGTGGTTAAGGCTGTGGGCTACTGATCTGAAGGTAGGAAGCTCAAATTCCCCAAGCTACCGCTTTTGAGTGCTAGCAGGCGTCTGAGGAGAAGATAGCAAGATGTTAATATTGATTTGAACCAGTAGAGGTTTGCAGAGCTGTTTTTTTACATCCCACTCCCACCTGCTCCTAAAGAAATCCTAACCAGTCCCACACACTCCCACGGACACTCTTGACCAATCCTACCCACTCTCGTAGACACTCTTCACTAATCCAGCCCACTCCCTCAGAAGTTTCACCAATCCCACAATATATTCTGCTGAAGTTATTTGGTTCATTTTCACAAAATATAAACAAATTAGTCATTGACCCTGTGACCCTGACCAAGATAAAACATTTACTGAAGATGAATGAAAAACTTCTTAACCAATCTGTCCTCCTACCAGATCTCGTGTCTGGTACTGAGTAGCTTCATTCTGCTAGAGCATCAGTCCCCATTGCCTCTTCAGCCTTTCAGCAGCCTTCTACGTGGTCAATCACAAGACTCAGCTGTCCATCCTCACGAGCCTTGGAATTAGAGGCATGGTATGGTTTGCTCCTTAACTGGAGGGATGGCCACATCAGGTGACATGGAGGTGATTTACATTTGCTCCATGCAGACTCTTCAGTGCTGTCCCACAAGACTCGTGCGCTGTCCTCTTCTATTCTACCTCTATACTTGCTTTCACATTGAGATAATATCCTGACATGGGTTTTCATATCAATGTTATGCTGATGACACACAACTCATCCTCTCCTTTCCTTCTGCAGACACTCATGTTTCTGCATGGAACACAGCATACATCTGAACACAGATGGCAGCTCATCATCTGGAAGTTAATCCTAGCAAGACTATCAACTACTATATGAACTGCTATATATCCATGGAGATGCATCCCCATATCAAGGTCTTGTGATCTCCCTGGAGGTCCCTGGAGGGGCTTGTTCAGTCATCTTGAGATTGGACTACTGCAACTTGCTCCTGGCAGGTATTCCCCTGCATTGCTCACCCCATTGCTCTGTTTCCTCTGCTGTTTACCCACATCAGATTTAATACACTGATACTTGTCTACAAAGCCAAAAACAGACCAGCCGCCTGGCTTGACTTGACCTACAATTACTCAAGATACAAGGAAGACAAACATTAAGACTCTTTCTGTACTTGTACCCAGGTGGAGAAATGAACTTCCCCTGGCTGTCCAAACAGCTGATTAACCGAATGTGTTTAAACAAAGAACGAAGACTCTTTACTAAGCACTTAAATTAACACTAAATAAAAATTGTCAACCTGTACTTGAACCATGCCCCATCTAATATGCTCCCATGTTGATCAATGCTGTCTTTCTTTGTCCCTCGAGTTTTATATTTGACCTTCAACTCCCACTCGTATACAAGTTGCTTGCTCCCATGATGCATGATGCAGTCCTGATGCACACCTCTAGTTTAAAGCCAAGCATTTCAGCTGTTCCAAGATTCAGCCAAATTGCTGGGGCAGACAGAAACTATACATGAAAAATGCCTAGCCTCTATTTCCTTGTTACTACCTCGTGCTAACTCTATCTTTTCTGCCTTTCTTTCTCTAGGAAATAATGTAGATACACTGCACTGATATAAAATGGTCAAGCCAGGGGCAGGGTGCCTCCGTGGCACTTTATATGAGCCACACAGCTCCATTCCTCAATTGAAATAGAGAGAGAGAGAGATTGCTCTTCCCCGATTTGTCCTCCCTACTTCAAATAATGGCCTAAGAGAACAAGGTAGCAGGAGAAAGCGCATACAAAGAAACGTAGCAAAAGATGGAGACTGGGCCATTTTCTCTAATGACTTTCAGGGATGTGTGAATTAGGCATGGTGGACATTATGGTCCATTAGCCTGAATGGGTAAGATGATGAAGACGGTGATGATGACTGATGATCACTGACAGGATGGTAAATCGTCCTTTTAGAAAATTAGTTTAGCACAGATCAGAAATATCCGGTAACCATGTTGATTATAGACTTAAAGCTGAGTGTATGAATGTTGAAAGTTTCCTTTTAGGAAGGTAAGGGAGTGAGTGTGATTATGAGTGTGTTTGTGTGTGTATTTGTGCTGTTGTGAGGTCAGTGCTAGGTGAAGTCTTAGATGTGTGACTTTGTTCTTTGCTAGCAATGTCTGTTTTTTATGAGTTTGAGTAGAGTTTTAAATGTCACTGCAGCCCTAGTGTCCTAGAAAACATCAGACCACTATTCACCACTCACCCAAATGCCAACACTTCTTCAGCACACACTCAGACATACACATCCAGCAGATGAGAGGGGTCACGAGGGATCGGTTAAGAGGAGTCCAGGGTAAAGCTTTTAGCCGATCTGTGTTCAGCTTCAACTGCACCAAACACAGTTCGTCAAAAATGAACACTTCTGAGCTGAAGTGCACATACTGACATTTAGTGGAAAGGCCTTAATTCAATTTGTAGCACTGAGTGTTTGCTCAAATGGCATGTTGTAGCATTTAGTGCTGTGACCTTGAAGTGATATTTGTTAGAACATATTTGCTGAAAGCTTAGTGTATGTGTGTGCTTATCTTTGTGAGTCCTTGATGAGTAGCGAGGACATCCTGTGTGAGTGGTTAGTTATCGTCATGTATGTGTATGTTTGTGCACTTATTTGGATTGAAGTATATTTCCAGTGGTAGCAACATGTGGAAAACACAATTTGTCGAACTCTTGTTGATAGTAGTCAGACATTTTCATGTAGTCATTTTTTATTTCTTTGTAGTTTACTCTGGTTTAACTATGAAACTTTAATATAAAAGTTACTTAATAGTTTTACTATTGCACATTAATTTTATTATGGTACTTCAGGGTAAGCAGACTTATCAAAAAATCCTACCATGGTACTATTAATTAATTAATTTAATTTACTATTGTATGTTAGGGTAGCTATTGTACATTTATTATATATTAAACTGCAATACTGCCACAGTTTTATCATGGTATCTTTTAGTACATATACTCTTGACTTTAATACTTTTCAGATGGGATAAGATTACTGGACATACAGTACATACATACATACATACATACATACATACATTTTGTAAGGCTTGTATGCTTGATTATTAGCAGGGCACTTGCCCATAACATGTATGTAGGCCAGACCTGGTGTAGTAGATCAGTAATTTACCTAAAACCTACAGATGCTTTGCTTATCTGATAAGTCTTTTTAAATGCCATCTATTACTGTTATGCTCTTTAAACTGGACCAGTACTTGGTTTCGTTTAGTTTTGGTGAGAAGCAATAAAAATCTGCTCCCTGGAATGTCTCAGTAGTGAATAAATAAGCGCTTACCTTGCTTTCCCGTAGGATATTATGGAATCTTTACATAATTCAGATGTCAATTACATAATAACATGTCAATTCAGATTGGATATACAGTATTACTTGGGGTTATTTCTACAGGTTATTTTATATTAGATAATCGCTGTAATCTTTTTACAGCCGGGAGCACATAATATTTAGGTATTACAGACTAAAATCCTGTGATATTATATAAATCCATAATCTCGTATAAAACTAATCCAGGGTTTACTGTATGATATTACCATGACTTTAATGGTACTTATGTTAACCTCATTACTTAAGTTAACTGTTATGTTCTGTGCAATATCAAACATTTCGGTATGGTTGAGAGACACGGTTTGATAGACTGCTATTTTATTGTTCCTCCCCCTCCAACTTTACATGATCAAGGCTTCCGCAGTAAGCACCTATTCTGTCTGAACTCTATAACTGTGGTAATGTCCTTGTTTTTTATTAGGCTTTGTTTTGTTCCAAGATTAAAATGAAAAAGAAAGGAGGAAGAACTATGCATAGAAAATCTCAGTGAATGTGGAATATGAAAATATTGAAGTGTCATACATCCAAGGATTCATATATTGCAAAATAAGTTGTGTGAAATAATTAAATCTGCTAATCTGAAAAACCCCCCCAAAAAAACAGTTTAGTCAGATGCATTTGTGTTTATGAAATGGATATAGTGATGTGGTCTTGTTATGACAAGTTCTGCACTGACGTACAGTACACATCACCTTAAACATCATAACTACTTTTGTAGCTCAGTGTTTTTGTGCTATGTCATGTTCTAACGTAAATCTAAGGAAGTGTCGTACCACAGCCAAAAAATTGCCAATTAAGTCATGTGTCTATGCCAACTTGACAGCAACTGATGAAAGCAGTTATGTCAGTGAAGGAAGGCTTTATGCAGGTGTCATGTATGAACATTATCCTTAAATAAAATGTTAGCAAAAGGTTTATATGTGTATGTATCTATGTGTGCATGTGTGTGTGTGTGTGTGTTTGTCATTCGGTTTCCTTACATTGACCTTGGATATACTTTCTGCATGAAAAATCTTTGCTTTTACAAACACACAAATAAACACACACACACACACACAGAGTGAGGGAGAGAGAGATACACACTTTCCCTTGATCTGCCCTGCTTACACATCCTGCTTTTCCCCTCTGACATTTGCAGTCAATAATCTGAAAATAACCCTGCGCGGTGAATCTCAAAGAACCACGTGCCGCCATTTTGTTTCTCTCTCTCTTTCCCATTCAGTTCTCCCCATCCTTTCTGTATTTATGAATATCCTAAGAGAACTGGCTTGTGAGAATTCTAGCAAGACAAAACCGGTGA
The DNA here is from genome assembly GCA_037576675.1 of Pangasius sanitwongsei. Lineage (NCBI taxonomy): Eukaryota > Metazoa > Chordata > Actinopteri > Siluriformes > Pangasiidae > Pangasius > Pangasius sanitwongsei. The sequence continues at coordinate 4,222,545 of CM075016.1, read as the reverse complement.
GACTTCAATGTACTATATGTATGCTGAAAACTTCTCTTTGTCCACAGAAACTTGTGAAAGTTGTGACTCATCATTACAGCCATCACTATGATACACCAGCAAGGAAAACAATGATTTATGGTTTCTCTGCTCAGCTATAGACCTGCAGATATACAGTTAGGTCCGGAAGTATTTGGACAATGAGAGAGTTTTTGTGATTTTTGCCTTTATACACCACCACTATGGATTTGAAATAAAACAATCAAGATGTGATGGAAGTGTAGACTTTCAGCTTTATTTTAAGAGGTTCCACAAAAAT
>CM075016.1:4186462-4218051 GCA_037576675.1 Pangasius sanitwongsei | reverse complement strand
AAAAAATTTTTCCAATTTTTTCCTTTGTGCCCTCCAAACAATCCCCCCCCAAAACCACGGTATATTTTTTTTTTCAAAGTTGTGGGGTCAAAATTTTTGCCCCCCCCCCCCCCCCCCCCCCGTTTACTGTGTTTGCATGAGGGGAAAAGTCTTCTATAAAGTAATATTTCTATTTATTTATCTACAAAGAACCATAATGTTTGGTATGTCCAAAAGAGCAAAAAAAGAAAAGACAAAAACAGTTTGGATGCAGGTGCAGAAGACGCTGGAAAATCTATATTCAATTTTCCTTCTTTGTTCAAAGGGCGCACAAACTTTTGCACTGAACCATAAACATTGAATCTGTGGAGAAATCTGAAACCTATGAATGATGGTGTGTTCTAGTAGCTAGCAACACAAACACCTACACACACACACACACACAGGTGGGGTTAGTGTCCAACATGCATACAAACTTCCCTGTCATTTTTAAAGCGACAGGTGAACGGGTGGGAGGGATTTCACCCATCTGTCAGAGCCAATCAAAATTTCACAAACAGGCAGACTGACAACCCTGGTAACATAGTGTGAGGGAACGGTTTATCGTCATGGTAACCACAGAATGACCGTCAGCAAACAAAATTAGCCACTGAACACGCTTGTGTGTGTGTGTGTGTGTATGTGAGAGAGAGAGAGAGAGAGAGAGAGAGAGAGAGACAGTGCTTGACATTTATGGAGGATAAAGAGAAAAATGAGACGTTTCTCAGAGAGGGCACATCGAGCACGGTCACGTCGTTCCTCTCCAAATAAATAAAGCTGAAGGACACAATTAAAGAAATGTGTTGAGTTTTTTTTCTGTCATAAAGAAAGAGAGAAGAGCGTTTCTGACGCATCACACGCTCACGGACACGCCGCGAAAAATCACATGTACAAAAATAGAACGACTTTCCCACAAACCCTGAAACGTCCTCGACACAAATCCTCGGGTGGATACAACACTTTTCTGTTCTTCACATCACGTGTAGATTTTTATGACAAAAAAAAGCAAAGAAAATACTGTGACAACAACAATAATAATAATAATAATAATAATAATAATAATAATAATAATAATAAGTGATTACAAAACTAGTCCAGAAAAAAAAAATCTATCTTTTTTTTATGCTTGGTTTTGAAATACATTTTCCCGTCACGGTAGAAACATTCAACATTCCAGCATTTTCTTGGTGCGGATTGTGACGGCGGTCAGTTTGGCAGATTACGTTAAGAGTTTCTGTAGCAAGCAGCCATGCCCAAAGGATGCGCAACCAGGACCCAGAATGCAATGGGGCCTGTGATCTCGAGAAAAGGGGCGGGGCTAAACAGGACAGCCAAAATTCACAAATCCGTGCAAAAAGGGACTGGACGGTGCAAACCCGAGCGCTCGAGCATTCAACTTGCGACACATGCAGAAGAGAATTTTCAGTCTTTCGTTCCTCTCGTTTTTTTTTTACGACATTTTTGTCACGTTCGTTTTTAACATCTTTTTCTTGTAAATGTTTTTAAAGGCGTGATCTCCAGTTCAAGTTCAACATCTTCCTCTCCACCGCGCTGCAGAAAAGATTGTTGAGACGCTGTAAAAAAAAAATTTATACATATAGTCCACAACAGACAACTGTGTGTATGCAAATGCGAGGGGCGGAGTCTAAAACAAACATGCCGAATCAAACATTCCAAACAGAAACTGGGGTCTGACCAAAACAGAATGGCGGACGCTCATTGCTCTCTTTCTTCCTCTTCCTCCTCTGCGTCTTCATCTGCTTCTTCTTCATCTTCCTCATCGAGCGACACCACGCCGGATGAAGCGACGTCTGAAACTTTCCTCCGTGCGGAATATTCTGCTGTGCACCAAGCCCCGCCCCTGCAGTCTTTGCAAGGTGCATCGTCGTCCTCGAACGTCTCGGAGAATGAATGGCCCCGCCTTTGCCCTGCCCGCTGGAGGTGTGCCAAAAGTAAGAGGTCCTCCCTGCCATGCAGAGCGCCCAGGATCTTAGCAGTGAGGTCGTCGCCACAGCGACCGAGGTCACGCAGCAGTGGGTGTGTCTCGTCCAGGCTGCATGTGCTGGACCCCAGTGTGTCCGGCGGTGACCCTGGTAACCCCGCCGGAGGTGAAAGGTCGACGGCGACGCCGCTTTCAGCCTCGCGCATCCGGACCTCGCAGACTCGAGTGTGTATGAGGTCACGCAGGTAATGAGGGTACGAAGAGAGATCTGCAGAAAGACAACACGGCGTGAGTGCGCGCGTAATCCGTTTACACTTTTACTAATCACCACCTTCTGACCAATCAGAATCCAGGATTCAGCAGCGCTGTGGCGTACAGCTGTTTAGTTTTGATTTGTTTTTTATTCCTAAGTATTTGCTATCGAAAATACAACAAAAAGGGAAATCATTTAACCATGTACTTCCACATATTCTTTTTCTTTTTGCTCACAAATATTTTTAATAAAAGAATATTTTTATCATTATAATAATTTTATTAAACGTCACCCATCCCTACATGAGAGCTAAAATATTAAATATAAATTTAAGGGATAAAATTTGGATTTCAGGCGGCATCTAAATCCAATTCACACTGCAAATGATATAATTATATTACAATAATAACATTAATAATTGTGTTTAGAAAATGTATCAAACCAAATGTAGGTGCAATGATACCTGTAATAATAATATATGAAATAATAATAATTTTTTTATTAATTGTTTGAGAAGTCAAATTTTTATTCTACTCACAGTCAGGTCAGTACAAATCACAAGAACTCCGTCATTGTCCAAATACTTCCGGACCTGACTGTGTGTATATTTTTCATCTATTTTTTTTTTAACGTATCACTCATGTAACATTTATACACTTCTCTCTGTCTTTCAGCTCCACCTCTCTTTTTTTTTATTGCTTTTCTTTTCTCTCTCCTCATCTCTTCTTCTCTCTGTCTGCACATTAAACTTGCAGGAGAAACGAAGCTGCGATATCAAATTGCGCCACGGAGCAAAATGAAAAGAGAGAGATAGAGAGAGAGAATAAATGAATGAAAGAATGAATAAATAAATGTGCCATGAGTCACACTCTGTCATCAAAAAAAAAAAAAAAAATCACATTTCAAACCAAAGAACTGGACTTTGGACAAAAGCGAGTCGGTAATGTACTGCTTTTATTATTATTATGATGATGATGATGATGATGATGACTATTTCTGCTCGGTGCTTGTTGAAAATATCTCTGAATGAAAGCAGGGCACTGGGACAGGACGACGTGTCCTGATTCACGTCAGAGTCAGTGTGAGTCCAGAGTCACGTCAGAAACACTGGAACACTCGCTCGCTCGCTACGTCAGTCTCCTCTCCTCGCCATTAACAGCAGCTTTATTCACACGCAAGCCTTTAGTTTACATTCCGGGTGCTGTTATGATGCACGCTTTGGAAATTTACTTCACACATATGAATGGAAACTGCAATCGTGGGCCAAACTTTGCCAGAAACACAGACTGAGGAGCTTGAAAAGAGCAATTAGGAATGAAAAAATGGAGTGATAATAATAAAATATCAGCACAAGGCTACTTCTGAACTCTGGATTTTTTCTGTATATAAAAGGACGTTTAGAGAAATAGCAAGTCTAATTTTACGGTATTTTTATGTCCCGATCTATTATTAGTAATATTAGTACCAAATTATTATTAGTAGTAATATTAGTAGTAGCAGTAGCAGTAATAGTCGTAGTATTTATGTATGTATGTATTTATTTTTTTTTTATTTATGACTGCAATTATTTCTGCTCAGTGCTCATTGAAAATGTTGAAATTTTTTCTTTGTTTATTTATTAGTAGTAGTGGTAGTATTTATGTATTTATGCATGTATGTATGTATGTATTTATTTATTTATTATCTTTTCCCTCTGTTTTTTTTTCAGCTTGTTAATGGGGTACTGTCCCTTTAAGAAATTGCGATTTTGTTTTTTAATCTCTTCCCTTTAAGAAGATTACATTTCCTTTCTTATCTTGAAATTAGTCATGAATAATTATGCATATTTTACACGCTTTTGACTGCAAGGGCAGGGACTCGGGTGGTGTGTGTGTGTGTGTGTGTGTGTGTATACCTGTACTTTGTGTGGTGGGCTCGTTAGCAGACAGAAAATCCTCGTCGTATGAATCGTCGTTCGACTCGTCTCCGTCTACTGAAGACCAGGCGCGAAGTTTTGCCTCAGCAATGGCAAATTGTTCCGCCACACCTGAAACACACACGCACGCACACACACACACAGAAATCATCAGCAAACACAAGCAGGTAGTCCTATATACTAAACAAATAGCACATGACTCCATAACGCACTTCTACACTGTACACACACACACACACACTGTTTCAACATTTGAATGGTACACTCCAGTAGAGGGCGGGACATTGCCATGGAGACAGTTTAATTTTACGGCACACGAAGCACTCAGGTGTTTGACTGACAGCACGATGACGCATGCCGATGACATCACACGTGAGTGTCCTCTACTGATGTGACCTCGCTGTCGCATACACAAAATCACGAGTTTGTGATCAAACTCACACACACACACACACACACACACACACACACACACAGAAATATATGCTGACGTTTGATTGGCTGTATGATTCAGCAAGTTTGGATCAATTTCCTGCATCCTTTTAATCGACCAATCAGAGTGCAGCAGCCCCTCTCCCTCCGCCCCTCAATCTGTTCTGTACTGTGAAGATCAATTCAGCCCATTCATCTAACACACACACACACACACACACACACACTGCAGCCTTTTCTACTGGTGTTTGGCATTTTTCCCAGGAGTGGAGTTTGTGTGTGTGTGTGAGAGAGAGACAGAGAGAGAGAGAGAGAATATGCAGGCAGACAGCCAGCATCCTGCAGGTGATATCACAAACACTCTCAACTGATTTTACACACACACACACACACACACACACACACACACACACACACACACACACACACACTCGTGGTAATTATACAGGGCCAATACTTTATAAAAATATCATCATAACTTTCAGGAAAGAGCTGCTTGGCTACGAAGTACATTTAAACACTGTTTGCACTCCTGAAGTAAAAATCTGTCCTGTTCCCATGGCAACATACAGACATCCCATAATTCCCTTCACAAAGTGTGTGTTTACAATCTGCAGCTGCCTGTCTTTTTTCCATTAATTTTTGCCATTATTTTTATTTTCTAACAGTGATTTCAGTCCACAAGCCGTTTCCATGGTTACACTTGGCTAGCTAATGTAAGCTAGCGTTAATTTGTTAGCTAGCTAGTTATGTATTTATAGTCAATCTAATATATTAAGATATTAAATATCCTAGCAAAAGGTGAATTACATGACTAGTTAGCTAGTTAACCTGACTTGACCTGACAGGTCATAGCTAGCTGTAGGAAGTTATTTAGTTAGCTAGCCAACGTTTAATCTAATCTTTTAACACAATATGATAATATTTTAAATCATGCTACAACCTACCTTCCGTTCTCTTTGCAGTGTTCATAAATCTCACAGATTAGCGCTGTCTAGCTAATGCAACATGCTAGTCGGCTAGTTATGATTCAACTCATGACAACATTAAAAAATGCTAATGACGCTTAAACCATGGTGAACGTTTAGGCTATAATCGTGGACTGACAAGTTTCCTGCATGTCGTCTAGCTTGTAATATTTTTTTTCGGTTTTGATTTAAAGTTATATTAATGCTTGTAGATCACCAGAAATTGTTTCCATGGTACCCAATGCTGCTAGCTAGTTTTAATAGTTACATTTGTTAGCTTACTCTTTTCATAATGTACTGTATTATGAAAATATTTTAAACAAGGCTAAACTTAACCGCCGCTATTAGCCGTTTTACTTAACAGTCACATTAGCTTGCTACATTTAGTTAATTTAGCTAATTAATGTAACACAACCTGAGTGGCAGCAACTGTAGCTCGCTAAACATTCTGGTTACTAAAAATAAGTTATTATGCTAGATAGGCTTTTAAATTTGTGTTTCCTTACATGTGCTAGTTAATTTTAACCGCAAAGTGACTTCTGGTAATACGCTAACACAAATACGGCTGGTAGCTACGATACAAAAACACACACACACCCACACACACCCACACTGACCAGCGGCGAAGCGGGCCTCCTGCTCGCCCTCGGACAGATCTGAGTAGGAGTTGAAGTCGGACTCGAGGGCGTTGGGAGCGTCTGTGGGTTTGCACCATCCTTTCCACTCGATCAGATGAGCAACACGTCCCTGTGCCATTGCCGTCGGCTTCGTCACGTGATCCTTTACCACCTGAGAGATACCTGCGCACATGCGCACACACATACACACACACACACACACACATATATTAAAGGAAGAAAGGGAGAAATGTAGAGGAGAAATGGGTGGATGTGTAGAAGTGTGTGTGTATGTATGTGCGTGTGTGTGTACCATGAAGCGAGGATCTGGCAAGTGCTGCGATCTCCTGAATTGTGAGAGCTCTTCTGGATTTGGGCAACATGGTGACGGGGTCATCAACATTTACCTGAAAAAAAAAAAAAAAAAGACTTGAAATGATGAGGATGATGATGGTGGTGATGCTGATGAGAAGGAGGATGAGGGGGATAAGGATGAAGAGAAGGAGGATGATGAGGGTGATGGTGATGATGGTGAGGTGGATGAGAATGATAAGCAGGATGGTGGTGAGGAAGATGATGGTGATGATGAGGAGGATGAAGACGATGGTGATGAGGATGATGAGGATAAGAAGGATGAGGAGGATGAGAATAATGAGGAGGTTGATGGTGATGAGGATGATGAGGAGGATGATATTCTAGAATAATTCTATAAAGCAGCATTCAGACAAAATGTTCAAAGTTCACTGGAATGTGAAAGGATGTGTAAATGAGGGGGAAAAGAAAGTGGTTCGCTTCTGCCGTCATCCTGTTTCTCTTAATGCTGCTCAAGGTTGCAATCAATAAAAAAATCAATTCTACATTTAAAAATTACACCACATCTGATGTTTGATCCAACTTGAAGGAAATAAATAAATAAATAAATAAATAAATAAGGTTGACTTCTTCCACGTGCATGAAATATCTCCACCATAAAATTAAAAATTCATGCCCTGATTTTCTGAGTGCAGTGGAAACAACTTTTTTGAAATTCTAATTCAATTTAGTGAAATTCTACACACACTGAAATAATGTTTAGCATTTTACTGAAAAACAGTAATGGATTAGCCTGTTAGCTCCCTATTTGAGGCGCGCGCCCTCTGAAGCTCCTTCGCCTGCTGACGTCACCGCGGCACCACGCTGCTTTTTATAGTCTCGGCTACGATGTGGCACGTGCACACGCTCGCCCGCCCGCCTTATTGTCCGTTTCAGGTTCAGTGTGTGTTCATTAACCGAGTGATCGCTTTTAACGTCTGACCCAAATACACAAAGCGCACGCGAGCTCTGCTGCTGCTGCTGATGATGATGATGAGTGACTGATATCGAGGCGCGTGATGAAGGACCCATGCACGAGATGTGTGTGTGTGTGTGTGTGTGCGTGCGAGTGTGTGTCAGGAGAAGGGGGGGGGGGGGTCATGTAATCTAGGTGTGTAAAATGACTTCCGCTTTAACCGCGTATATTCTTTGGACGCACGCGCGATCTCTTTCACACACACACACACACACACACACACTACCTGTTCGTAGGCCTGCTTGTGTGCAACTGGTCCCGCGCGCCTGACAGAATGAGCATAAAATTTAAAAACAACAACCCTAAAGCCAGCGCATGCGAGAGAGCATCATCACGACGGTCTATAAATGAGGTTCCGGTGAGCTCGAGCGGCGCCTCATTCTCACTGACGCCCTCTATATTGGCATTATTTAGCGCGCGAGCTCTCTCTCTCTCTCTCACAGCAACAAGCGCGCGCGCCACAGGTTTCATAACGGCACGGCCGACCGAACAATCCGAACGGCGCGCGCTGCTTCGCTGTATTCACCACACACACGCACGTCATAGAGATGCTCAGTAATACAAGACAAGAGAAAGAGAAGGAGAGATGAGAGGTTTTGCTAGAGAGCGCGCGCGAAACATCGCGGCACACCAACACGTCGTTAGCAGGGGGGAAAGGGGGGCTTGGCTTGGGGACACGAATGCACGCACGCGCAGGCCGGTGTCCTGCCGAGCGCTTGGACAGCGACCTCCTATAACCGCACGAGCAAAAACAAAATATGATAATAATGAATGAATGTAAACCTCTCGAACGGTTAAGGCATGCACGCGTACGGACGGTCTCTCTCTCTCTCTCACACACACACACACACTGTGTATGATACAGGAAAAGGAAGAATTTAAAGAAAGAGAGAAAGAAATAATAGAGTACCACGGTGGCCGGCTCGCCGCAGAGGAACAGCAGCTTTTCCATGTGCAAACCGGCTGCACGAGACCAGACCGCTCCTCACAACAGACATGCCACGTCGCCGTTCAGTTAACGTCCTCTGTCTCTCTCTCTCTGTCTCTCTCTCTCTGTCTCTCCGCGCGTCCTCCCGGTCTCTAATTCTGTCGCCGAAAAATGAGCATTTCTATAGCAACCAGTCACCAAGGAACGGTTGTCTCCCCGGGGTTGATAAAGGGGGGGAGTGAAGGGGGGGGAGTGAAGGGGGGGGGGGGGGGTCTGTGGGACAGCTCGTGTCGTCGCGATGCCCGGAATGACGTCACGCGCGTCACGTCACATCGAACGGTTACAGTTCAATAAGGTGGCTCGCGCTCCAAATCAAAATCTCCCTCCACACACACACACACACACAGGGAGCGCAGCGCTGCACGCTGACGCTTTATGTTAGATAAATGCTTTTAGTTTTAATTAATGAATTTATATCAATTAATAATTCATCCAGATCTAAACACAATCGCGTCTAAACGCTTCCTTTTGGATGCTGAAAGTTATGACCGGTACGTGCACGTGCCCTTTACCCGCTCGAGCTCCTTACTTTCGCCTTTTGGAAGTAGAGAGTAAATTCCTTTTCTGTTGAAGCTGCATTAATGTGTTGTAACTTCACACTCAAATCAAACTTTATATCGCAGAATATCGCGCTCATGTAAAATTTTTAAAAATATCCCTCGGTTTTTTTTTTTGTAAAGCTCCTGGAGTTCTGTAACCAATAGGAGCCGTCTAATTTGATCACGTGATTCCCAAGGCGTTAATTAGCGACAGCTGATTAACTGAAAGCAGAAAAATATCAAAAAAAATTTGAGCCTGAAAACTCAGAGAGCAGAAAGAGAAGGACTCGGTCAAAACAAAGTGATAATGTTCAGACAATGTACATGCTAGTACATGCCAGTACATGCTAAACTCTCAGAACTCGCTAATTAATGAGTTAGCTGTCGCGACAGCTGTCCCGGAACATTTAGCCACGAAACATGTGTTAACAAAGCAAGCTAACTAAACTAGCAAATAATAGTGATGAACAAAATCCATGGTTGTTATGGTAACATTGGCTTAGCAAACGCTAGCACTTTCACAGTGAGACACTGAGGCTGGAAATGGAGACTCAAAGTGAAATCCCACTGTGTTCTGTGGTTCCTGCATGTTTACTCCTGCATATTCATAGACCTGGGAACTGAGAACAGAACGAGCAGTTTAGTTATGCTAATTAGTTATGCTAATGAGCTAATCAGTACAGTGAGAGATGCTGAGGAAAATGAGTGAAGATTAGTTGGTTTCAGCTGAGGCTTGATTGAGAACGGCTTTGTTTAAATATACATTTAAAATCATTATGCTATCTTGTGTTTGCTAGGCTAAACCCTAAAGTGTCTGTTGCTAAAAACAATATTGTTGTGTTTGTTAGGCTAAACACTAAACCACAAACTGTCTCTTGTGTTGTTTGTTAGTAGTTAGGCTAAACACTAACCATTCAGTATTTACTAGCGAACACATGATAGTTTAGTGTTTAGCTTTGTTTGCTAAATCTTGACTTGTGTTTGCTTTAAACTGGATTTATTAGCTAATATTTAATAGATTTCTTCTTTTTGTGCTTTATAAGGTAACATTAGGCATGATTGATCACATGTTAGCGTTAGCGAGGAGATTAACTACCGAATGAGAGAAATGGCACGTGAATGGCGCTCACAGTGAGACAACAAAGACTGCTATTTCTGGCGGCTCTTTATAACGGCTTGAGCGGTGTGTGGGAGACGTTCTCTTTTCCTTCTGTTTCGGCTCCCAGTGCTCGAAGCAGCTCGGTGGTGGGCGGCTGAAAGTACAGGAGTTCAGGATGCTGCTATTTCCAGACGCTCTGACACACACAAAGCTTTTGAAAATAAAACGTTGGCACCTCGAGGTAACGGTCCAGCTCCTCAAACGGTACGCTCAGGAGATGTGACAAACTGCTGCGTGTACTACTGCCCAAAAGCCTGAGGTCAGATAAGGAACTCTCAGCGCTCCAGTCCACGCGAAACCGTCCGCCCGCCACTGTGGAGAGGAACAACATCGTCACGTGGCATAACAGCATACAGCGTGTTCGCGTACTGACTCGGCACCTGATATAGACTTAATATAAACTGCAATCTTCACTTCCCACAGAAGAGTGAAAGGAGTGCTTCTGAAATTACAATAAATTTAAATTATTATTTATTTATTTTTTTTAAATTAAAACCTAAATTCAGGATGAACAAACAAACAAGCCAACTGAAAAGTCAAAAACCAAGTGCTGGATGCTGATTATTAATAATAATAATAATAATAATAATAATAATAATAATAAGCTTTTTGTATGGTTGCATAAACTTCTTAAGTGTAAATATAGAAAATAGAAAACTTACAAATAACATATTTGTTCATCTGTAAGACATAATAAAATCATAAAACAAACTAATATATTTTTTGTAAATACATTTAAAAAATGTAATTCTTTAATATTTTTTAAATAAAGCACTATAAATATATAAAATTAAATATTTTAGCATTACAGATGCACCAAAATTTCAGCTATTTTTTTTTCCTTTTTTACAAAAACAATGACAAATTGATGCCATATTTGAATACGTTTCGAGTAGCCATTGTTTTATGAATTGAAATGAATTTATAATGAATTAGCAGAATAAAACGGTTAACAACAGCTAGCTAAGAATCTGCGCTGATTATTCTTTGGATGATAACGAGAAATAAAATGATTCGATACATAAGATATAAGTTGGTTATTTTTTAAAGTTCATGCCTTAAAGTCAAATATGTAGCATTAATACGTATATAATGTTTAACTAAATATTGTTTTTTTCCACTGTCCAAACGTTTGGCATAAATTTTGAGATAAAGTGTCGATATTAGGTGCCATTGCCATAATATACAAAGATCCGCGACAGTCCTCGGTCAGTTACCATGGCAACCGAGTGCACTGTTTGGAACGAGGCAGCTCGTATTTTAGTGCATTGTTCTAAATACGGTACTTTCCTTCGTGCAGCGTTTCATTTCTGATGAAACTCATGCGTGCATTCACAAAGTCGCAGTAAAACATCGCACGGTTCTGTTTCAGGGCTTCATGCAACAGACTACAGACCCGCTGAAAGGAAATCTCAAGGGTTCACAAGCACACGGATATCCGTGCATATCCGCCAGGAAGCAACCGTCACACCCAAATGCCACCGGTGACATCACTTCCTGCCCAACAGGCCATGCTATTTACAAATACTCAGTTCCTTTATGCATTATAGTTGAGTATTTAACGTTTACATTCTTAGATGTGAACTATTATAATACGTACACCACAGTGCTGTTGAATTCTGGATTCTGATTGGTCGGAAAATGTTGATTAATTTTCTATAACAGCAGCTCTGACAGTAGTTCAGGTTTATATTAATGTTCTTATTCTACTACGTTATCGTTTCCTACAGTTTTCTGTAATTGATTTAACATTTCTGGAAGGAGTCTCCAGCGTCAGCGCTTTGTAACAGTCAGATGTAACTTTAGGTTTTCCGACATCTTCAGGACAGAGGAGGTTTTATGCTTTTTGCGGTTTCTGTGTTTTTTTTTTCTTGTCTTTTATAGCTGCTATAACTAAGTTAGCTACGTTCTGGAACATTTTCTAATCTTTTTCTAACACTAACCTGATTTTTGTTTGGACTCTTTCTCTAAAATTAGCTAGCTGGCTTTATTTATAGATGTTGTTTTTGAACTAGAGCTAGCTAGACTTTCAGGGTTTTGTTCATTGACAGCTAGCTAGACAGCTAATATTGTTGTGGGATATTAGTGGTATTCTACAAATATAAGATTTTGAAGATTGATTTCCTGATTCAAAGAAAAACAAGAGCTTTACTTTTATGTTTACATTTTCCAGTTTTTTCTTCTTCTTCTTCTCTGCAAACACTATCATGCTAAATGATTAGCATGACAGATCTCAAGCTACAGAGAAGATAGCACACAGGGTATTTATCACTAAAGTCTAGAAACTTGGTAATGTATATAAATATATATTTTTCCCTGAAATTAAAAGGTTTAAGGACGCATATGATTTAGCATAAGTACAAGCTTTAAGTACCTAAGTACCTTTTTGCATCAGGTGCTTCGGTCAACCTGCACTTATGCTAATTTCCCTGTGAGGCAGTGAAGTGGTATGAGTTACAGCTCTACTGTACCCTGCATTTCAGCACGGTCTATAAATGCCCTCACTACAGTGGCGACTTGGGTTGCACTTCCTCTTTATCACCGCACGTTTTATGTTCTGGTTGATACCCAATACGCCGCGGGTCTTTTCACCGCACACAGAGGCATGTGGGAGGCTACGGCCTCACCCCTCGACCCACTCAAGTCAATGAAATCAAATCCGTGCTGAAAGACATCGTCGCGTGTGAGGCGTTGTGTTGGAATAACGGACCACAGGTGCTTGAATTCTAGTGGACGTGGAAAAAGTAAACATGTTTCTCAGGATTCTTAGCATAAATCCAGAAACTGTAGTTTGGAATTACAGTTATGAATTACAGAAAAAGTGTTTAACACCTCTGGCAATTCTGTTATGGTGTTAGATTACCTTTTACAGTGTTGAGTGAACAGCTACGGTGTTGAAATACCTCATATTACAATGTGTTTCATGAATCATGAATCATGCTGGACTCGTTTTTAATCCCAAAATCCACACGTGGTGTTCAGTGTAAGACGCTTACTGAGGTTCAGCTCGGATCCTGTGAGGATTTCAGTAATGAATCTGTTCTGATTCCAAAAATGACTCAGAATCAAATCATAAATGATTCACATTTTAATCAGAATCAGAGATCAGTCAAAAATTAGAAATGTAGATTTACATTACTTTTTCATTTCAAAGTGTTTATTTCTTGGTGTTTAATATATGTATTGGCCGAATAAAAACATGTCGCGCTGATGTAACACCTAAAGTGTTGAATTACCTCTTTACTTTCCTGTAGTGTTCAGTCAAATTTTATGGAATGAAGTAGCTCAGTGAATAGTGTTGTACAAGTATTTATAAAAGGTTAGCTGGCTAGAAATGAACACTGTAGATGTGTTGAAATAACTGGTAGTGTTCAGTTAGCACAAACACTGTGTATAGCATTTAATTAACAGCTACAGTATCCAATAAAATAACACCTAATCCAAATAAACAGTTCAGGTGTTAATGTAATACTGTGTTTAAATATTGTGTTGTGTTAACTCTCACATTTCTGAATGCACATCTACAGTGTTCTTAAAAAACACACACAGACACAGTACGATCGAACTCAACACTGTAGGCGTTAATGCAACACTGGGAATTTTTCTTCTTGTCCCCGTTTGTCCGTATCGGGTCCATCTGGTGTGAGAAACATTCACTGCGTCACACTGAGCAACAGGCGGAAAGGTTCGAGGCCACCAGCAGTTCAGGCCATCTGGAAGACTGTGACGGATGAAATGACCTCACCTAAACTTAACACGGTGTGTGTGTGTGTGTGTGTGTCTTGGCCCTAAGCAGCGTTTGACTTTTATATTTTACGGCGGGGCTCATCTCAGTCGTTGCCTGTGGGGAATTATAACGAGGCCGAACTGCAGTGAGGTAACACACTAATGACATCAATGACACCTGTATCTGTACCTGTATCTGTACTTCTACCTGTATCTGTACCTCTACCTGTATCTGCACCTGTATCTGTATCTGCACCTGTACCTATACCTGTACTTGTGTCTGCACCTGTATCTGCACCTGCACTTGTGTCTGCACCTGTATCTGTACCTGCACCTGTGTCTGCACCTGTATCTGTACCTGCAACTGTACCTGCACATGTGTCTGCACCTGTATCTGCACCTGCATGTGCACCTGCACCTGTATCTGCACCTGTGCCTGTATCTGCACCTGCACCTGTATCTGCACCTGCGTCTGTATCTGTACGTGCACCTGTACCTGCATCTGCACCTGTATCTGTATGTGCACCTGCACCTGTATCTGCACCTGCATCTGTATCTGTACCTGCACCTGTATCTGTATGTGCACCTGCACCTGTATCTATATGTGCATCTGCACCTGTATCTGTATCTGTATGTGCACCTGCACCTGTATCTATACCTGCATCTGTATCTGTACCTGCACCTGTATCTGTATGTGCACCTGCACCTGTATCTGTACCTGCACCTGTATCTGTATGTGCACCTGCACCTGTATCTGTACCTGCACCTGTATCTGTACCTGCACCTGTAACTGCAACTGTACCTGTTTAGTGCTCCAAATATCCGTATCTGTACTCGGAGGGGCCCCAGTGGGCATGGCCTAAACTCGAAGTTTATTACTAAACACGCACGTCCTCTGTCTCATTACTGAACACACACATGTCCTCCGACTACACTACTGAACAAACAAACGTCCTCCGACTACACTACTGAACAAACACACGTCCTCCGACTACACTACTGAACACACACACGTCCTCCGACTACACTACTGAACAAACACACGTCCTCCGACTACACTACTGAACAAACACACGTCCTCCGACTACACTACTGAACACACACACGTCCTCTGACTACACTAATGAACACACACATGTCCTCCGACTACACTAATGAACACACACACGTCCTCCGAGTACACTACTGAACACACACACCTCCTCCGACTACACTACTGAACACTCACACGTCCCCCGACTACATTACTGAACACACACACACGTCCTCCGACTAAATTACTGAACACACACATGCGTCCTCCGACTAAATTACTGAACACACACACGTCCCCCGACTACAATAGTGAACACACGCACGTCCCCCGACTACAATAGTGAACACACGCACGTCCCCTGACTACATTACTACACACACACAAGTAATCCGACTAAATTAAAGAACACATACATCCTCTGACTACACTACTGAACACACAAGGTCTCCAACTCTGTTACAGAACACATACACGTACTTGAAATACATTACTGAACACACACGTCCTCCAACTCTGTTACAGAACACACACATCCTCGGACTACATTACTGAACACATACACACACGTCCTCGGACTACATTACTGAACACACACGTCCTCGGACTACATTACTGAACACACACATGTCCTCCGATTACATTACTGAGCACACACACCCTCTGATTACATTACTGAACACAAACGTATTCTGACTACACTACCGAACACGCACACACACATCCTCCGACTACATTACTGAACACACACGTCCTCCAACTCCATTACAGAACACATACACATACTTGAAATACTTTACTGAACACACACATGCCCTCTGACTGCATTACTGAACACACAGATGTCCTCCGACTACATTACTGAACACACATCCAGAAAATTATTCCCGAAAAAAGAAAGCAGAACAAAAAGGGGAATTGATCTTTTTGTTTCTGTTTGTCATCTACAGAAGGCCATGTAAACAGATGTTTATACAAAGATTTCGTTATAAATTTTCCCCACCAACTTGTCTGTTTTTTAAGTGGTAATTATTAATTAATACTGACATTTTTAGACGAGGTTATCATACTGTGAAAAATTCACTTCGACTCTACAAGTGTCTCCAAACCTTGTTACATTACAGGAACTGTCTAACCAATATTTATTGTATTGGGGTGCCATTATTATTATTTTTTTTTTATGTCTGAAAAACATTATTAATACAAAATTACAGTTTCATAGTCTGATCATAGATCATAAGGGTTAAATTCAAAACATAACCCCATCTATTACTTATGTATATATTCATTTTCATGAAGGGTGCCAATACTTTTGGAGCAGCATTATATTATATTCGTTCCGCGTGCGCGACCTCGTCCCTTAGCAACGGCGAAATGGGTTCTCGCGCGCCGTTGCATCTTCATCATGCTCTTTTTTTTTCCCCTTCATGCGTGTATTATAATCAGGTGTTGCAGGGTCGCGAGCGCAGCATCAGCAGCATACAGTCCGCATTATTCCCGTTTCCGTTCAACAGTCTCACACACACGCGCGCGCGCTGCGGACCATCTACCGTCCACCATGCACTCACAACCACACACTCACGCACGCGCGCCCTCATCAAAATCCTGCAGAATCCACGCGTGCACAAAGCAACACGCTCGAGTCGAGACAGATAAAGCTCGGGCGTTATTTCACGTGCGCTGATCGGACACACAAGGTGCTCTCTCTCTCTCTCTCTCTCTCGTGCATCGCTCGTGCTCGGAGCAGGCAGAGCGGAAGTGCGGCGCTTACCTACGGGGGTCTTGGAGGCGACGCAGCCCATGCTTACACACTGACCTGCAGTGCATCAACACACACACACACACACAAACACTTTCTCTCTCTATGGCGGAGAGAAACCCCTCGTTTCCGTGTCCCTCTCTTTAAGCACGCGCTGCTCGTTTCCGCGTTTTTGTTTTGTTTTTTTTAATTTAGTTCATCGGTTATCTATATAACTTTCCTGTTTTGCTTTCCCGCACGTGGGCCATGCAACCATTCCTCCCTCTGTGTCCTGTTGTTTTTTTTATTCCTTTCTCTTTTTTCCCCCCACACTCACCACTACGTCACGCGGGGAAGACTCGACGCGTGTGTTTCAGCACCTCGGCGGCGGGACAGCGCGTGCGTGCTCGAGCTCCCAGGCGGTGGCCGCAGCATTGGTTGGTTGGCTCGGATCTTCTTCTTCTTCTTCTTTTTTATTCTTCTTCACTTCTCCAATCTCCTCCGTCTGAAGTCCGCGCGCTTCCAGCAACGACGTTGTTTGTTTTTTTCTCTTTTGTTCTTTGCACGAGCGCAAAGGGGCACTAAATGAGTGAGAAATCCTGCACGCGGAAACTGCGTTTAATAAATCGTGCTCGGTGTAGCTCCGCCTACGAGCCGAGATATGTGGAGGCGGAACGAGTTGTGATTGGACAAACGAGAGAGAGAGAGAGAGAGAGAGAGAGAGAGAGAGCTCAGTACACATTTACCTCAATAACATTAGTAATGTGTACAGGATGCTTCACGTGAGCGGCGGTATAGCCAGTGCACGTGCAGGTAGACACGAGCGCTGACGTCACTGATTGGTTAATTGCATACACGTCTCTCTGTGCGCGTGAATAAAACAGCTACCCACCAGTTAAATTACTTCATTTAACCGCTCGAGCTCGTTACTTCCGCATTTTAGAACGACACAATAAAAGGCAAATAAATGTATTTTTTTTTTGTATTTTGTATTTTTCTGTTAAACCTACTTTAATGCATTACAATTTTACACTCACTTTTTTCCCCTCAAATATTAAATTATTTAGTGCTGAAGTTGTGAAATTTGAAAGGTAATCCATGCGTTTTCAGGAAATTCTACATCCAATCAAAGGCGAATAATTTGATCACGTGATTTAGAAGGCTTATTTAACGTGATTTAATGAAGGTTAATTCCGTCTTCTTGCTTATTTGTCCAGCCAAAATCTTTCGGTTATAAACAAAATTAGAGGCTGTAGCTAAGACAGGGGGGAAAGTGAAGGAAATGGACAGCGCAAAACGGCAGTAGTTAGATCTTTTTTTTGTGGCTATTTGCTGAAAGGAAACCCGTCCAATGTTCATCGGATGAGTGAGTCACGTGACTGGTTTTGCTGTTATTTGCTCAGGGTCGTCATGATTTTTAAAGCAGCAAACACTAAAAAATCATATTAAAGCAGCAGTACACTTCATGTGAAGGTGCAGTGACTGCGTTGCCACTAAAGGGCTCATTACTATGCAGTATATTATACACTACACTCTAAACATGTTCTTTGGTTGTTTCTCTGATGGAACCCTAAACAAAGCGTTTTCCTGTTAGAATGGGTTCCAAGTAGAACCCTTCTGTAGACACAAAATACCCATAATTATCCACTGAACCCTTAAGGAACCCTTGAAGAACCCTTAGTTCCAAGAGTGTGTGTATTAACTGGTGCGGTACAAACTCCACATTATTGCTCATTATCTTCTTCTTAATATCAGCTGGTGGAGCTGCCCTTTTCTGCTGCACAGAGCATGTCCACATGTAGGCCACGCCCCATTCTGCTACATAGAGCGGGTCCATGAAGTGACCCCGCCCCTTTCTGCTACATAGAGCAGGTCTGTCTGGTGGCTCCACCTCTTCCTGCTACAGAGTGCTTGTCCGCATGTTGGCCCCGCCCCATTTTGCTACATAGTGCGCCTGGTGGCCCCTCCCATTTCCAATACATAGAGCGAGTCCATCTGGTGGCCTCAACCCTTTCTGTTACTCAGAGCGAGCCTGTCTGTTGGTCCCGCATCTTTATTCTAAATAGAGCAAATCTGTCTTTTGGCTCCACCCATTTCTGCTACATAGAGGAGGTCTATCAGGTGGCTAGACCTGTATCGACAAAATAGAGCTAGTTTGTCTGGTGGATCCACCCTTTTCCCCTACATAGAGCAGGTCTATTTTGTGGCTCCACCCCTTTCTCCTATGTAGAGCAGTTCTGTCTGGTGGCTCCGCCCTTTTCCCCTACATAGAGCAGGTCCATTTGGTGGCTCCACCCCTTTCGGCAACATAGAGCTCGTCTGTCTGTCTAAATTCAGTATTTTTACGAAACTATTTCTTTAAAATCTACGAGGTTAAATGAGGTTAACACCATAATCCATAAAGTTAATTCAACATCATCAAGCTCACATTTTTATCTTATTTGAAAATGTGAGACTCAGCTTGCAGATGCCTGATGTGTGTGTGTGTGTGTGTGTGTGTGTGAGTGAGTGAGTGCATTGTGTAACCATGCGCCTACACACACTCTAAACATAGCGTCAAGCACTGACCCACACAGTTTCTCGCTTCTCCTGAACATCACACGTTGCTCAGACGCTTCAGATCTGGCAAGTGGGAGCGGTGAAAAGAAAGCAACAGAAACCCAAACCTCAGATGCATCACTGCAAAAAAAACAAAAAAACAAAACGGGGATTCTGGGAAAGGAAGCAGAGTTCACTTTTCAGGGTCAGTGATGGAAAACACACTAAAAACAGAAAAAGAGATTCATAAGGGGTTCCTGAATGTTTAAGATTATTTTTAGTGTTAGATTCAAAAGCCAGAGTTTCAGTCTGGAAATCCTCACAGTAGTCTAGTGATTGTACTACCACTAGCCCCACCCCCTTTCTACGCTTAACCGTAACATGGCGAACACACGCCTTCCGATGCTGCTGCAATCATAATGCTGAAATACATCAACACATCCGACATCCAAAACCTCATGTTGAACATGACGGCTTCTCTCTCACTGCCACTACAGTGACTGTTAACTGCCTCTTTAATGAATAAATACATACACAAACAACACATAGGGAGACGAGATGACACTCTGAAAGAAAGAAAGAAAGAACGAAAGAAAGAAAAAAGGAAAGAAAGACAAAGATAGATAGAAAGAAAAAGAAAGAAAGAACTGATTATTGAGTCATAAGGCAAAGAGAGAGAAAGAAAAAAGTGCAGAAAATCAACGACAGAAGGAAAGAAGCCTCAAACTCTCTGTTTTTCTCTCTCTGTCTGTGTGTTTCTCTCTCTCTTTCTTGCTCTGTCTGTCTCTGTGTTTCTCACTCTGTCTGTCTCTGTCTGCCTCTCTCTCTCTCTCTCTCTCTCTCTCTGTCTGCCTCTCTCTCTCTCTCTCTCTCTCTCTGCATTAGTAAGCTGTGTTACAGCTCCTCCTTCAGTTGAACTGATGAATCTGTATCTCCTTTCGCTTTCTCTAAATTTTTAAACTTTCGTAAACAATTTTGAATAATACGAAAAGAAAGAAAGCAAAAATGCAATCATGAGAAAGGAAAGGAAAAAGGAAGAAAGAAAATGAATGAGAAGTAAAGCAATCTGTGGATATGTAAACACGTTACAGCAAAAAAAAAAAAAAAGAGTAGTACTTGATGTGATTACCAGTGACGTCATCACAGTCTGCAATGCGATTGGATAACGATTGAATGAACACATGATTTGCTGGTGAGGAAGGAAAGAAAGAATAAGGGCAAGATAGAAATAGAAAGAAAGGAAGGAAGTCAGTCAAGAATTTAAGGCCTCCCACTATATACATTTAAATTTGTGTCAAGTTGCACAGTTAGTGTAAATGAAGCTTCAGTTCTGCTTGAACATGAAGAAGTCCACCTCTCTCTCTCTCTCTCACACACACACACACACACACACTCATGTGTGCCTGTAGTTACGAGGAACACAGGTTCCCATAAGCACCACAGATGATTTGTGTTGGTCTTTTTGCTTTCACCAAGAAGTTTATATGCTTTTACTTTTACTGTCTGATTTATTATATCTCCCTGGAAACCTGCTAAAACACACACACACACACACACACACACAATTATTTTACAAAAAAAGGTAAAAAAAAAAAAAAAACCTGATCTTTAAACATAGTGCATTATTTATTAACACTGGGAGGAACACCATACACCAGCACCCTCCCCCAATACACACACACACACACACACACACTCCTCTTCCTAATTAGCCACAGTGCATCAAACAGAGGAAGTGAACCACTGGTGTGTTTTCAAAATCTGTTTCGATTCACACACTCAGTGTGCATGAGGACTCGGAATACTACAAATATTTTTTAAAAAGTCCAAATATTGTAGCTAAAGTATTAAGGATTATGGGTTTAAATATGCTTTAAAAAAATAAAAACTAATGTTTATAAAGGTGAAGCTTTTTTTTTTTTTTTTTTTTTTTAATTATGGGACATTATTTCACATAAGTGCAACAGCATTTTAGAGCACTGTTAAAAACTGTTGCAACTTTATTCTCGAAATCATGTTTTTTTATTTTTTTTTAAGCAGTGGCCCTAAAACATAAGAATATAAACATTATCTTGAAACAGTTATTATTATTATATTCAAATATGCACATATTTATGTTAATTAGCTAAATTTGTTAGATTTAGTAATATTTTGTTTTATTTTAAATCATTAGTGTTTTTTTATTCTGTACACAAATGTTATTGTGTAGCATTTTTTTCCCCTTTAAATTGTTTTATTGATGCACTAAAATCAAATCAGAATTTAACATTAAAGTTAGTGTTATATGTTTAATTAATTAATTATACTTTAACACTAATGTTTATGTTAAATTCTAATGAACGAAATTCCTAACACATCAAGTTTCCCTTAACTATCATTATTTACTCAAAATCATAAATCATTACAATTTAGAGTTATTTAATTCTGCTTTCCTGAGTTTCTAAGACGTAAAGTTTATTTAATTTTAATGGGTTTTAGATTGATTTAAAATTTGATATTATAATTATCATAATTAGATTCATATATTCTCAGATTTATTTTATTCCTTTTCTAAATTATGAGCTGAGTAGGTGCACTAAATGAAATAAAAAAAATAACTTAAATATGAATATTAATGGTAGCATTATATATTTGTATTGCAAATTAGCATTAAGTTAAAGCACAAATGATTTGACAAATCATTATTACTTATTATGGCTTATTATATGTATATGATAGTGTAGCACTCTTTCTACTGTGAGTGTAACGGCCCTAAAATTGATTTACAATAATTTAATGTGAGTTTATGCTTAATTAATTTCCAAGCCAATTAGTATTAAACAAATACATGTGGGTAAAAATAAACAAGTAAATAAAAGAAGTGTAGATAAAATTAGCATCATGTTATTATTTTTAATCCGAAATTTTCAGCTACACCTTATAGGATTCCTTTAATTTATTGCACCCATGTATGTATACATTCAGCTATGAGTGATTAAATCAGGGCATGTTGGGGGCGGAGCTCCGTGCAGTGTAGCAGTGGTTCTGATTGGTTCCCACGCAGGCTGCGTAGGCCATGGCGTGAGCGATGTAGCTCTGCTCATTAACGCCCTGGAACAGATGAGCCATGGGGCCTCGAGCCAACACAGCCACATCCTCACCACTGTGAGTCTCTGAGTCAAGAGGAGCTGCCGCCTGCTGCACGTAATCCTTACTCCCTGAGACAGACAGACAGAGACAGAGAGGGTTCCGGCTTTCTAAAACGGTTCTACATGAAACCTTTCCTAAAAGGAATACGCTTTATTGTCTGTTTATACATAAAATGTTTAAGGGTTTTCCCAGACTAACAAGGAGGAAATCTGAGGAACCTGTTCCTGTTGTCACTTATGTTATAGCAGCTATAAACACTCTTTCCCTCACTAGCCTCTATTTTTTTTCTCTCTCTTTAAGTTAATAAGACAAAAAACACAGAAACTGAAACCACAAAAAAAGTGTAAACTCCTCTGTCCTGAAGATGTTGGAAAACTTTAAGCTTTGCCTCTGATTGTTAACTGTTAACTGTTAACCTGACTTAGCTAGGTAGTTAAGTAATGTGTGTGTGTGTGTGTGTGTGTAGCCCTCACTGGTGTCCACTTGGCGGATGTCTGGTCGTTTGTTGTTGATGATTTTGTGTCCAGGGCCGTTTCCGTACATCAGAGTGGTATAGGGGAGCATGTCCATCCCGAAGACAGGAGATTTACCTTAGACATGGAGAAACACACACACACACACAACACACACACAAACACACAAATTACAAACTTATCGTCTGCTTCTGTATCATGTTGTTCCTCTCACACATCTAAAATCTGTGCACACTTACCCAGAATGCTGTTGCCTCTGAAGGGATACCCGTTAAAGGAGAGCGAGTGGGAGTGGTCAGCAGTGACAAGGGTCAGTGTCTCTTCCTCATTGGTCAGCTCCAGTGCGCGGGCAACAGCGTTGTCAAGGGCGACAGTTTCATGCAGTGCCATAAAGGCACGGCTAGCATGGTGTCCTTGATCGATACGTCCACCTGCAGCCACAACACACTGATTACTGATCCGCTTCACCCCGGCGAGCGTGTCAAATAAGGAATAAAACCCTCAATGCCATGCTGTTATAGGAAAACAAAAATCAATGATGAGGTGGTGTGATGAAGTGGAGTCACTGTTATCACCCGGAGGTTGATTACTCTCCTATAACAGCACGTCTCCAAGAGTTTTATTCCTCTTATTCCACAGCAGTTTTTCCAATGATTACAACGTTTCATTTCTTAAAGAATGACACCTTATACGTTTTATCCGTTTATAGTTATGCTTAATGTTAGACAACTTCTGTTCTTCCTGTTCTCACGTACATTATAGCAGCGATAAACAGTCGTTCCTTCGCCTGTTACAAAGTGCCGACACTTTTTACTGCCTCTTCATTATTTTAAATTATTTACATTATACTTTTTTTTTTGTATTTAACCTTATATTATGTATTTGAGCTTTTACGGTACTTAACAGGGATATAACAAATCACTACTACAATACGCAATATGTATGACGATATATAGATTTGCTCGCAAACTGACAGCCAAACAGTAGTGTTGCATTTTTTTAAATATGAAAATCTGAATTTGGTAATTACATTATGTAATTATTTTATGTTTAAAAAATGTTTTATTTAACACTAAAAAGGATGAGTAATAAAATAAAATAAAATAAAATAAATGCTCATTTTATAAATCAGGGTTTGTAACTTTTTCTATTTTTCAAAATATATATTAAAAAAAGTTATAAAACAATATTGTGATACCTGCAATATATTTCTGATGTAATTTATCCCAATACTGATATTATATCATCATATTTCCCAGCACTGGTACTTACGTACGTAAAGTTTCCTCTGGCGATCAGTAAAGTTTTATTTTATCTATTTGTTTGTTTAAATTTCCCTTTTTTTGTGCTGTAGATAAAGATCTGCTCATATTGTAGCTTTAAATTCAGGAATCTAACCTTTCTAGCACTGCTGTATGCTAGAGTTTATAGTGTAGCGTTTAACGTTTTGCAGTTTCACAAGTGCAGACACAAAAACCCTGTACACCTTAAATATACTTTTTTGTGCTTTTTGCTGAAATGTGTGTTTAACTGAGACATTTCTAAAATTGGGAACGAACTGATGAACAGCTAGCATGTTTTATTAGCGATTGTAAAATTCTCTGCTGTAAGATATTTAAATGTCTGATGGTGAGTTAAATGAAACCCAGAAATTTTTCTTTATTTTGCGTTGTTCATTGTTCTGTGTGTAAAAAAAATGGACTCAATTCTAATTCATGTCGCACTTTTAAGGTTTTCATTTGACTCACCTTCCGTACACAATTTTCCACATACAGTACACAAAGCTTCCATGACTTATCAGCTACATTAGCCTCGTCGCTCCAGTACAAACTGTTTATTCTCTACTGATATGTTTCCTGATTTGAAATGTTGCCATGCTACATGGAGTTAATATTACTCATTAATTTACTGATGGATCAATTTGATTGGTTGGGAGTTTGTTTGTTTGAAGTGTACCCTCCACTAGCAGAAAGAATCCTCTCGGGTTCTTCTGTAGGATGCGGATGGCTTTCTCAGTCGTCTCCACGATGGAGGGATCCATGAGCGGGTCTCTCTCCATCTCGAACCTCAGATCACCAGGTTCAAACAGGGCTACAGAGAAAAATATAAAGTTATAGTAAAATACTCACAGAGTCACTGAATTAGTTCCTGTTAAACAGTCGTTCCCTCACCAGCCTCTCTTCATTCTCTCTTGAAGAAAAAAAAACCCCAAAAAAACAAAAACGCAGTTTGTCATGTTACCGAAAAACCACAAGACGTAAACTCCTCTGCCCTGAAGATGTCGGAAAACTTAATAACAGCTTTACCTCTGACTGTTACAGAGTGCTGACACTGGAGACTCCTTCCAGAAATGTTACATAAACATCTCATTACAAGAGGAAAACTTCACCAAATCAACGATTGCACACATCTGTAATCTGTTTCTTATTAGTGGAGCGTCTGCTGTACAAGTCCCTGTGAAAGAGCTTTTAGTATAGAAACCTGTGATTTCCTTCTGACCAATCAGAATCCTCCTCACTGTTTATTATGTTAATAGTAAATGATTATATCACACTCACCCATCAGGTAGTCCGTGGTCTCGGGGTCCACCGCGTCAAAGTCTGTCTTATTCCACACATAGCGAGCTACCTACAGACCACACGGACAAAGAAGCTTCTTTAGTTTTGCACTCGAGCCACAAGGCTAATGTAGTAATTGGAGCTTATAATCACCAGTTTAGCATCATCAGATAACACTGTTTTTACATAAATGGTTTCATAAAATGGCAGAATAAGTCTGTATTAAAAATAATCTTAATCAGTTCTATTGTACAAGCTCTGTCTTCAATCTTTAGGCCACACCCCCTACCCCTATCTGTCTTTCTTTCTGTCTTTATTTCTGCTTCTGTCTCTCTTTCTATTGATCACTGTCTCTCTCTTTTATTCTCTCTTTCTCCATCTATACTCCTCTGTCTCCATGTTTCTGTCACTCCCTCTCTCTCTCTTTCTCTGTCTGTCTCTCTATCCTGTCTCTACACTATCTCTGTGTCTTTGTTTCTCTTTCTGTCTCCATCTCTCCATCTCTCTCCCTCTTCCTCCCCCTCTCTCTCTATCTCTCTCTCTCTCTCTCTCTACCTTTCCCTCCTTCATGTCAATCCACTCATTTATGAGGTTGCGTTCATCCTCTCTCATGCCGGCTGAGTTCAGGTCCGTTGGGTACTCGGGGTCCGCTGTGCCTTTAGGGGTCATGTACTTACGGCCACCGCCAATAATCACCTACACACACACGCACACACACACACACACACACACATTTATACATTTACATTCACATTCAACACACACATTTAGACAAGTACTATGCATAACACATACACAAAACCTATACATAATATAATTTTTGTTTATACCCAAATGTGCTCACACACACACACACACACACACACACACACACACATCGATGTCGGTGTTGGAGATGAGCTGGGAGGCGATGTCGGTGCAGCCATCTCTCTTGGCCGCAGCGGGCATGTTAGCGTCGCTGTACCACTTCCTGCTGACGCTGTGGGCATAGGAAGCCGCTGGAGTGGCGTGTTGTACACGTGTAGTCGTTACTATGCCAACTGACTTCCCTACACGTGCGCAAACACACACACACAGGGATCTTACAGTTCGCTTTGATTAACAGTACTAAAATACTTATTCATAAATTCAATTCTGTGTTTATAAATTATAATTTTATTCAGGATGATTATTAATTTTTAAGATAATTAACAAAATAATAAAACGTGTTTATAATTGATATTAATATATTTCTATATGTTCACAGTGAACATATTTCACCATTCAATTACTATTCAAGTGAGACAGACAAGCAGTGAGACAGACAGAGACAAGCAGAGAGGCAGACAGACAGTGAGGCACACTGACAGATGTAGAGAGAGAGAGATAGACAGGGAGACAGACAGTAAGACAGACAGACAGAAAGACAACAAGACAGTGAGTCAGGCAGACAGACACATAGAGTCGCATGCAGAAAAACAAATGAGATAGACAGTGACTGAGTCAGACTGACAGAAAGGGATGGTGATACAGAAATACAGCAAGTGAGACAGTGAGTGAGACAGACAGAGAAGCAGACAGGCAGTGAGGCAGACAGACAGATGGAGAGACAGAAAGAGAGTAAGGCAAACAGTCAGACAGACAGACGGATGGAGAGTGAGACAGTGACTGTGAGGTAGGCAGACAGAGAGAGAGAGTGAGACAGACAGAGAGTGAGACATATAAAGAGAACGATAGAGAGGCAGACGGACAGATAGAGAGAGAAAGAGGCTGATGGAGAAAAAGATAGAGAGAGAAAAAGACAGTCTGAGGAAGACAGACTGATAGAGTGACAACGAGACAGGCAGACAGTTGTAGAGGGACAGTGAGAGAGACAGCGAGTGAGACATACAGACTAGGATAGACAGACAGAGAGACAGACGGGTGTATACCTGCATCTTTAGCCCATTTGAGGATGGACGTGACCTCATTTCCTGTCTGTGAGCGGCACACGCCATTCTGCGCAGCAGCGCTCACACCCACAACATTCAGATTTGTCTTCACACCACACAGATATGCCGTCCCTGTTGCTCCGCTGTCCGGGATCTGGAAGTCTACTGAGTACACCTACACACACGCACACACACACACACACACACACACACACACACACACACATATATATACTGTATATGTAACTTTGTTTGTGTAAAACAAATATGTTTGTGTGTGTTTTTACCTTGGCGAGACCGACATAAGGGAATGTGTCCATGGTCATGACAGTCTCCTCTCCTGGACGTTCCTCCAGTTGGCCTTTCAGTATGCGAGCGGCTGTGATTGTAGTGATGCCCATACCTACACACACACACACACACACAGAGCTTTTGTGAGGACCGACCATAGACACAATGATTACTATAGACAATTAAAAGAACACAGTTATATAATTTTAGATATTACACATTCTCACCATCTCCGAGGAACAGCACAATGTTTTTGGCCACGTTAGTGTTGAGTTTCCTCCTGAGAGCCGAGTTCAGCGTCGCCTGAGCCTGAGTTCTCCAAAACTCCGGGTTCTTCTCGTCCACTGCAAAAACAAAAAAAAAAAACAAACAAAAAAAAAAATTCATTTAAATTCCAGCAGCTTCCAAATATCTCCAAATCTCCAACTCTGTAACACACTGATTGTATACTAGTACATTATAGTATACATGTGCATTACAATACAAAACACATTTTCTAAAAGTGTATATCTTTGTCACTTTTTATAGTTGCTTTCTGTTACATTTTTTCTGTGAACAATTTATTACCAAAATGCCAAAACTGTACATCATAATATTTATAATAATATTGTAGCACAATTAAAATATTACACAAAATATTACACAACCAAAAATTGTTACTAAAGTTGGAAGAAGAATCTAGATATCGTAGATGTAAATGCTGTTTTGCTAACATTTAAGGGTTAATTTATATATGCATGTGTATTCCTGTGTAATATATTTTTCAAAATTAAAATATGAAAACATATAAAATATTAGCTGAAGGAAATTACACTGAATGTGAATTCAAAATGTTTATTACATTGTAAGGACTTCCCTGAGGCGGTCGGAAGAAAGCACAGGACACACACCAGGACCCGAATCATGATGACCAGCAGCAAGACCGAGCCGAAAGCGTCCTCTCGACTGCAGTGAACAACTAATTGCACTCTGAAATCGTGGAGATTACAAATAACCCCTGAAGTTGCCAGTGGAAAAAAAACATTAAATCTTTATTGCTGGGTAAAGTTCCACCTGCATGGGAAAGGTTCATGAGCCAAGACGGAGATTATAGTTCACTTTCATCAATAGTGTGCAAACAAAAAAGACCCTACAAATATTATAAATAAAAAAATCTATCAAACAAACAATCAATAAATAAAAACAAAAGAATAAAAATGGAATGATTATAAATAAATTGTGGGTTTTTTTTCAAATAAATGAATGAAAAGGTGCAAAGTTCTTGCTAATCTGTTGAGGAAAATATAATTGGGAATAGCAATAAATCAGAATAAATAAGAACCACACCTGTATCAAAACTATTATCGAACAGAAATATTTATATTTATACATTTCTAATTAGTTATTAATCAGTTGTTGTTCACAGTCACACATCTCATCCATTTATATATTATCTTTACTTTTTTGAAGATTAAAGTTCATTAATAATTAATGAGGCCTTTTTTTTATTTTATTTTTATGACCTGCTATATTACACACTTTATCAGGAAAAGAAAAGATCACTTACGAGTTCATGAGAGCGGGATGATTCAAAGGAGGCGGGGTTAACAGATAAAAGGGAATTTTATGGTTTGATGAAGGAACATTATGGTGAGACACTACAGGTGTATATGAAATTTTTTAAAATAAAGATATCACTTAATCTTCGCTAGTTATTTGCTGATTTTCTTATAATTATTTTCAAATTTCAAATAAAATAAAAAAATTGAGCCTTTGAATAATGTAACAATTAAAATGTTTATTTCAGTAAACAGAAAGACTTTTACAGAAAAGTTTGTTAGAATTTTTTTTATTTTTTAATCAAGAAAATACCATGCACAGTTATAAAATAACTTTTTTTAAAACTTTTTTTTTTGGACGAAATTGCTCTCACCCTCTTCCGCATACATGATCTCACAGACACCCACGATTGGCCAGTGCTGCAGTGATTGACAGGGCAGAGATAGTATGCCCCTCCCACCCAAAGAGCACAGCCAATTTTGTGCTCTTAGACTCCTGGCTGTGGCATTGTTAGGATTCGCACCCGATTTGAACTTCCTGAGAAGCTGTTGAACACATGCTTGAAAGCTCTCTGTTGACTGGGAAATAGTTAACATTAACATTGACTTAAAAATTAATGTTAACATTAGCAAAAAAACCAAAAACACTCTCATATTTACAGCATTTAGCTCTTATCCAGAGATACTTACAGTCTGTCCAAAACATATCCTCATGCTATTTCACTAGGTCAGGGACTAAGAGCACCAGCGATGGAAAAAAAAACCTTTTGGGGGGTAGTATACAAGACAAGTTTTTTTTTTAAATAACAAAGTGCTTATTTAAGTGAAGCGGTAGGTCTGTAGTTGTCGTTTAAACCTAGTGACTCAGCTGTTCGGACATCTAAGGGAAGTTCATTCCCCCAGTTTGGTGCCAGACCAGAGAAGAGCCGTGATGCAGGTCTTCCTCGTACCCTGAGAGATGGTGCGACCAGTCGAGCAGTGCTAGAGGATTAGAGGGAGCGTGGTACAGTGCGGGGTGTGCTGCGGGAAGCCAGTGGAGGGAGTGGAGCAATGGGGTGGTGTGGGAGAACTTGGGGAGGTGGAAAACAAGTTGTGCAGCTGCATTCTGGATCCCAGCTTCTAAATGACTGTGCCCTCTAGCTATATTTAAAGAAAAAAAAAGGTTGTTGAAAAAGGTGTTATTTCTGGTATCCTCACAAAGTATATTTTTAACATTGAAAAACATCAGCGAACATCAGCTTTGACAAGATTATAATAATTTTATTTTTTTTGTTATACTACCTTACTTACTACACTTACTGAAATCCTCGATCATATTAATATTCAGCTGCAAATCAACCATTTTTCAAATTGTTAAAATGTTAGCCTCAAATGTACACGTATGCCGAGCAGACGTGAGTTTGATCATACGGACACAAGCAGGCGTACATTTTGACATGCTAAGCATTAAATACAGAAACAGACGTGTGGAGTTTACACACATGCTCGCTTCACCTTCAGATATATACACCTCTGATGAATAAGAGAAGTGTGTGGAGTTCCATCACCATCTAGTGGTCCTGTCTTGTTTTCACTCACACAAACATACACACACACACACACACACACACACACACAGTGTCAAACACAAACATGTACAGGAATTTCACACCCACACACACACACACACTTATAGACACAGTCTCTTAGACACACAAACAGCAAAATCGTAGCACACACCGTGTCAAACATAAACATGTGCACTGAAAATATCACACAGTTTAATAACATGGGGGAAATAAAATGCACTCACACACACACACACACACTTACAGACACAGTCTCTTAGACACACAAACAGCAAAATCGTAGCACACACCGTGTCAAACATAAACATGTGAATTGAAAATACCACACAGTTTAATAACATGGGGGAAATAAAATGCACTCACACACACACACACGCACGCACGCACGCAATGTCGGGTGTCCTTTATTGTCTAATTAAGTAATGTATAATAAGATTGACTTTACTATTTTTCTCTTAGTTTCAATATCAGTGTAATTGATATTGAAATAGATATATACAAGAGATAGATAGATAGATAGATAGATAGATAGATGTAAATAGTGCTCTGTAAACAGGATGTTTAGATAAATTTCAAGCTTCATATACAGATTCTCAAACAGCAAGTGAAATATAATCAAATTTATCCAATATTTCTCATTATATAAATACAAAATAAATTGTAAATTGAATTTTATTAATTAAAGAATTAATGATTGCTATATATTTGTAGATATTTTTTATTCATTTTACAGTTTCACGCTTCAAATTTTCCTATTCTATTGGCAGGTTTATTTTAAGATTTTATTCAGATCCATTATGAATATTTCATTATAATATACATATACAGTTAGGTCCGGAAGTATATGGACATTGACAGAGTTTTTGTGATTTTGCCTTTATACACCACCACAATGGATTTGAAATAAAACAGTCAAGATGTGATCGAAG
>CM075016.1:4131258-4151105 GCA_037576675.1 Pangasius sanitwongsei | reverse complement strand
ACACACACATTTTTATATATATATACATACATATATATATATATATATATATATCATTATACACACACACACACACACACACACACACACACAGTGTGCATTCCCTAATGTTCCTTATTCTTATTCTAACATATCTATTAATTCTGATTCATGTTTGCTGTGTTTAATCTGTTGCAACTCTTATTTCTGATTTCTGTCCTGGATTTTGTACAGCGATCTTAAGTTTGAGAAATGTGTTGCATAAATAAAATGTATTATTATTTACCCGTCTCAGGTCGATGACATCCTGCAGCATGAACCGGATTCTGGAGGACGTCTTCCTCTCTTTAATGATCTTCTCCATCTGGTTAAAATACTGATCCATACGAGGCTGGAGACAGAAGGAAAAAGAAAGAAAGGAAGGAAGGAATTAAGAAAAAAAACAAAAAAAAACAAAAAAACAAAACTCAACTTCCTGGAGTTACATATATCAAATATCCTAACAGTATTCAGACAGACTGATGTAATTGTCAGATTGAAAATCTGGAAGAAAAAAAAAAAAAAAAACCCAAAAAAACCCCCAATAACCAAAAAAAAAAAACGTTATGAACAATATGTCCTGCAAATCTCCTAGTGTTTTAATTTATGATGTGTGCTGCGTGTGTTATTAATCTGGTGGTTTTAGATTATTTTGGCTTCTGATGCACATATTTGACTCTAGCATTCTCAAATCGGAAATCAGTCAGATTGCAGTTCCTGGAGGAAGAAAAGAATGAAAAAAAAAAAAAACTATAACCATTTCGACAGCAAAAACGTTCCTGGTCTCAAAAGGCAAATCTGCTGAGGATACAAAATTAAAACCAATAATAAATAAATGCTGCCATTTGTGAGTATTCTTTCCGCTGTGTGTGTGTGTGTGTTACCTTGGCCTTCTCGAAGTCCAGGTCCTTGCCGATGGTGGACAGCAGTCTGCACAGACACTCCAGGCTCTCCTCGTCATGGTTCTTCAGCAGTTTGACCACGCAGTCGTGCATGATGCTCTCCGTGAGCATCTTCAGCTTGAAGAGCTCGCCGATGAACTTGATGTTGCCGAGGGAGCGTCGCCGTGCCGCGTCCTTCGCCTCTTCTAGCTCCTCCCTCTGACGCTGACGCACCTCCTCCTGCAGAGGGGAGGAGGAAAAATGAAAGTAAAAAATAAAGGAGGAGTCGGCAGCCAAGGATGAGCTTTTATTCTCAGTCATCAAACAATAATACAAAAAAAATACAAAGGCTATACAGCACTACACAATACTATATAGTACTGCACAATACTCCACACTGCTGCACAATATAGCACAATACTCCACAGCGCTGCATAAGAGTGTACTGTGATAATATTGTAAACTGTGTTGCAATAAAATGTGATCTCAGTAGAGAAGAATCAGAGTGTGTGTGTGTGTGTGTGTGTGTGTGAACGTGTACCTCAGTGGCAGCGTCTAGCTCCTTTTGTTTCTTCTCGAACGCCTCGTCATCGTCCTTGTCCTTCTCAAACTCTTTCTGGCAGTGATTCAGCAGAAGCTTTCGGAAATTCACCGTCACTCCCGGCTTATCAGAGGTAGGCACTTTCAACTGCACACACAGAGAGAGAGAGAGAGAGAGAGAGAGAGAGAGAGAGAGAGAAAATTCTCAAATGAATGCACTCAATGGCATTTAATCTCAGATTCAGAATATGAAGCCGTGTCTGATGCATAAACACACACACACACGCGCACGCACGCACACGCACACCCACACCCACCCCCATGAGGCAGCGGCACATGTTAGCGTAAGCGACAGAGAAGTTGGGCTCGGAGATGGCCTTCTCGAACACCAGGTCGATCACGCCCTTCAGCCTCTCCTCTGTGTCGATGGTCATCTCTGTGATCTGCTTCATCAGCGGCTGGAACATCTGAGGGGTCAGTTTGTTCAGCACACCTCGCACACGCCGCAGCAGCTCCCGTGTCTTCACTGACTCCGGGTCATCGCTGTCACTTCCGCCTCCACGCCGCCACGCCTTCTCTGCCTTGTTCAGCTGAACATCGTCCGTCAGGGACACGCCGGACAGCACGATCTTCCTCGGTTCCTTCCGGGACCCGGACTGACCCGAGCGCCTCGGGCCGGGCAGACCCACAGCCTGGCGAGAGAGAGCGCGAGAGACACAGAGTAAGAAATACAGAGAAGAAACAGAGGAAAGAAACACGAAATAAAATAAGATGGAGGAAGAGAGAAAGGAAGCAGGGGAAAACTAAATGATATACGTAACATGGGTCATACTTCAATTCTACACAAGTGGCATGCTACATGTTATTGTGAAGCTGTGATTGGTAGACAGACTGACCGGGCCACGCCCCCCGACTGGCTGTCTGCCCAGGTTGGCAAATGAGGGGGTGAAATCTGGACCACAGTTCATTCTGCTCAGGTCTAACGGCCGCAGAGGAGTTTTATTCACCTAGAGAGAGAGAGAGAGAAAGAAAGAAAGAGAGAGCAAGAGAGAGCGAGACACAGAAAGAACATAAGAAACAGAATGAGAGACAAAGACAGACAGACAGACAGACAGAGAGAGAGAGAGAGAGAGAGAGTCAGTCAGAGAGAGAGACAGGGTAAAGGGCAGACAGAGATAATTAATGCTGAACATGTGACATGAGGCGGTTACAGCATGATCAACTTTAACCACCAATCAGGTTACAGTATGCAAATGAAGTATGCAAATGATGCCATGCAACCAAATAGAATTTAATGTGCCAAGTAATTGTATTATTCAATATGCAAAATGTTATTTTCTTAAAATATGTGTGTGTGTGTATACACTCGCACGTGCTGTACCTTATCCAGCACCACATCGCTGATGTGTGGTAGCCCCTCTGGTTTGTGCATGCTAGCGCTGATGAACTGGAAGCCCAGAAGAAACTCTCGGTCATATTTCTTCTTCTCCTCAGGATTCAGAGGTTTCCACTGTTCTGTGAGGATCAGAGAAGAACAAACTCCATCTCACACACACCATGTTTTTACAAGAATTTCACTAAGACTATACCATATACAAACATTTTTCATTTTTTATTTATACAAAAACCTGTAGTATGTATTTTAATAATGAAATGAATGTACGGGTTTTATTAAGACACACCCTCTTTGTACTGGTATTTCTGCTCAGTGGGCGTGGCAGGTCCGGGACTCCGTGGCTGGATGTTTTCAGCATCGAGCTTGTCCTCCTTCTCCTCCCATGTCTCTTCCACTTCTTCTACAGGGGGCGGAGCTACCGGGGCAGGTTCAGCCTGCTCTGATTTTACCAGGGACGTGGCCTCTGGCTTTGGTGGTGGTGGCTAATATGAAGGGGGTGGCAGGGAATTATGATATTATCAATACTTGTTAGCACATATGTAGACATCTGCTTCGAAACACACACGCGTGCGTGCGTGCTCACACACACACACACACACACCTCTTTAAAGGCATCCAGCACATCACCAGTCTCCTTCTTGTTTAGGTCCTTCATCTTCCTCTTCTTCTTTGGCACAGAAACAGCTGCATGGAGAAAGAAAGAAGGGTCATGTAAGGACAAACCACATGATTATTGTGAGTGTAAATAAAGGCCCACCTCAAAGTGTTATTTATGCACATTGTCCTGGTTACACTGTATTGTGAGCTTTGATTTTTAATGTGATTAATTCAGCAGCCAATCAGAGATGAGTACTTTTGAAGTGATGGTATAACATCATCTTTACAAACAATTACTGTTCCAACACAGTGTGTCAAAGAAAAGAAAACACCAGCTGTTTAAAATGGAGACATTTCCACAAGTGGAGTGTGTGAAATAATTCAAACAAATTGCTACTAGCTCGCAAATTTCTTAGAATCTTTTTTTTTTTACATGCATGTACCTGGGATAGTGCTGTCCGGGGCTGTTGTTTGTAGAGGGGGTGTGTCCTCTCGTTCCTCAGCAGGAGCAGGAGCAGGAGGAAGAGGAGGAGGAGGCGTGGCTTTAGCAGCAACACACACAGGCTCTGGGGGACTTGGGGTTTCCTTGACGATCAGTTCTGGGGTCTCCTTAGCAACAGGACAAGGCTCCTCAACAACAGCTTCTTGGACAACAGGCTCGCTGGTTTCTGTAGCAACTGGAGGAGGCATCTCCTTCACAACTGGAGTCTCCAGGACAACAGGAGTCGGGGTTTCCTTGGCAACTTGTGAAGGAATTTCCTTGACAGCTGATGAGGGGGTATCCTTGGCAACCACAGACAGGGTTTCTGTGACAACAGTAGTGGAAATCTCAGTGACAACTGGAGCGGGTGTTGGCTTAGGAGCCGGTGTTTCTTTGACACTCGGGACACAAGATTCCTTGACGGCTGGAAGTGGCGGTGTCACACTGACAACCTGAGTGGGGGTTTCCTTGACGACAGGGGGGACAGCTTTGGTAGTCCGTGTTGAGCATTCCTCGATAATGGGTGGAGCCTCTTTGGTGATGTCAGGCTCAGCGAGAGGGCTGACATCTCTTTTTGCATCTGCAGTTAAACCATTTACAAGTTGCAGCTCCTCTGGCTGAGCGATTGGAGACTCCAGTGTTGGCTCCGCCCCTGAAACCAGAAGAGGAATGGACACTGCTGCTGGCCCCACCCCATTCTCTGTAGAACCATTAGTGTTTGAAGGAACCAATGCCGATGAGGACTCTGGCTCCTGCTGTTTTGCATCTTTGGGTTGCGTGGCTTTTTCCATTGTGGGAGGCGGGGCATCAACTGTGTCACTGATTGGGCTGGTGGGAGGCGGAGTGGGCGGAGCGTCTGGGACAGGGCTTTCCCCAGGGGGAATGGGGAACTCTAGGGACACTACAGGCTGTACCCAGTCATCTATAAAGACAGAAAACAGCCAAAAACTGACTCAGTGTCAAAGCAAGTGAGTGTTTCTGCACCAACTTGTAAGGAAACAAGAGAAAAATGTAGAGGAAGAATCGGTTCTGGAGACATGGGCAAAGAGACCTGGAGACCTAATGCAAAGTAGCTGTTTTTATTCCATGCCACTGGCAGGAATCGTGTCATGTTAGTTTTTATTTTTTTGCTGTCCTTAACAACCCCTTGATTTTGACCTGCCATATATACGCCATATTCTTATAGGAGCCATATTACTGTGTTTACATTTGGTCATTGTCTTCCTACAAAAAACTTGATGGATGATATCCTGGATTCAGAGATCTGCTGAGTCTCACTGGCTGTTCCTCAATCACTGTTCTTGCTACGTGTCATAGATTCAAACACAGAATTTCAAACGTTTAAAAAAAAAACAAAAAAAACATCAGTGTCTGTGACAGCTTGGCAGACTGAGGAAAATAACGTCTGGGAAATTGGGGCTAAAAATTGTGCAGTGTGGATTCAGAATAAAGAAAGGAAGAAAGACACACAGGCTTAAAAATTATAAGATACGATGAAAGCAAAGACTGCAATTAACGCAAAACTAAAGACGATAGTGAGACTGGTATGTGGCACAAGAGTGGGAAACTACCAGCTGGACACCACACAGTGTGTGTGTGTGTGTGTGTGTGTGTGTGTGTGTGTGTGTGTGTGTGTGTGTGTGTGTGTGTGTGTCATTTAATCATTACAAAAGGCCAAAAAATCATAATCCGTTGATACCCTCCTTACCTGCTCTGGCTGCCGTGACGGGAGGCGTGGCTTTCTCACCGTTAGACTGTGTAATGGCTCCGCCCTCTGACATGGGCAGAACCGACTGGGTAAGAGGAGAAAATGATGAGTTAAACGGTAAGTCACTGTGGCGCATATGATGTGTGTGTCCATTTTGCAGAAGACATTTACTGACAAATTTGACACTGTGAAAACTTCATTGGCTCTTGGGGAAAAAAAAAAAAAAAAAAAATCCATGGAAATTTCTTAGTAAAGAAAGAGTATGTTACCTGTGGAGGCGTAGGTGTGGAGGCACTGCGGCCCCCGGACATTATCTCCTCCGTGATGTCTTTGCCTCCTTGATTAGGGTCTCGTATCCTTATCTGGGGGGAAAAAAGTTAGCATTAACATTAACATTTCTCACATGCATGAATTTAAAAAAAAAAAAAAAAAAAAAAAAAAGAATGAGCGCGAGTGAACGAGCGATAGTAAAGAAAGAACAAGCGAGAGAGAGGGGAAGGAATGCTGAGGAGTTGAGTGACTCCTGTTATGGAGTTACTCTGTGCATTTGCTCTCTCTCACACACACAGACACACACACAGACACACACACAGACACACACACAGACACACACACAGACACACACACAGACACACACACAGACACTTTCGTTCTACCTAAAGTCAGAGAAAAAGCTAAACACACACGCGCGCGCGCGCACACACACACACACACACACACACACACACAGAAATCCAGCAGCTGTTTGTCCGTCTTACCTATCTCAAGTATGTGAAAAGCTTGACGCAATCGAGTTCTCTCTCACACACACACAGAGGCATGAGCCAGCACATTTGCTAGCCATGCTAAAGGCCCGAAGGCCTGTTTAGTCCTGGAGCCCGAGTCCAAACCCAGCCCGACTCTATACACACACACACACACACGCCCACACCACCACCTATGCACACACAAACACACAGACACAGACACACACACCCTGGGCCTTCAAGCTCGCTCGCATGTGCACACAAACACATGCACACACATGCACGCATGCACGTAGAGAAAAATTAGAGAGAGTGGCCTTGTGAAATGAGTGCAGTGGAATGTGTACACACCCACCGAACGAGAGACAGACACAGAGAGAGAGAGAGAAAAAAATATGGGGAGGATATTCCCCTTCCGGCACAGAGAGTGGGCGGGAAAGGGAGTCGAGCCACGTGGAGCTGCTGAGTTGTGCTGACTTGTCCTTCTCACACACACACACACACACACACACACACACACACACACACACACACACACACACACCATAGATAGCAAAGCCTGGAATGGTAGAATGACTGTGCAGTATCAGAACAGCTAACCATAAGGTGTGTGTGCTTTAGTCATAAAGTTACATTAAACTAAACACACACACCCACACACACACACACACACACACACACACACAGCCTGTTGCTCACTCTTTCTGCCCCAATCTTCCTCCCTGTTCTGTCATTCTCCTCGTTGTTCAGTCTCAATCTTCTTGTTCCACTGCGTTAGCTGCACGACTTGCTCACACGCTTTGGGCAGCATGAAGGGGGGGTTGGGGGGGCTAGTGTGCAGTGTGGTGAGCGTCCAGTGGGTCAAAGTTCACCCAGTTAAACGTCTACCAGCTGCACGCCCCCATAAACACCAGATTCATATGACTAACATGACTAGAGTTGCATTTCTTCTAGAGTTTGACAAAACTACATCAACGATTTTAATTTTCAGAAAATAAACAAGCAACCATGCAGAAAATTTATTAAACTAGATCGGCGAAAGATTACGATTTAAATGAACAAACCATGACATTTTACCGCAGATTTGCCATCCAGAGCAGTAAGAGGTGTTCTCTGAACATCATTCCACTACCTCTGCAGTTCTGGCACATTTCTTTCTTAAATTGCTGTTAAACACCATAAACAAAATACTGTACTGACCATCTGCATTTCTGCTGCTAATTAGTATGCTATGTTTACATTTACAACATTTATTATTATACTGAAATATCTCTTTGCACCTTATTCCAGACTAGAACTGTGTACTGGTCGGCGCTGCACTGTCCTTTACTCTGCCTATTGTCCTGTTTAGTAATTGTTGTACTGTCTTATGCTTTTTTTTTTTTTTTTACACGTTTGCACATGTGCACTTTATGCAGTTCTGTGTATGTCTTTGTAGTCTTGTTTACAATTAACAGAGCTCAAGGACTAGAGCAGTAAAATTACTAGAGATCAAAGATTATGGCAGTAAAATTACTAGATATCAAAGATTATGGTGGTAAAATTACTAGAGATCAAAGATTATGGTGGTAAAATTACTAGAGATCAAAGAGTAGAGCATTAAAATTACTACAGTTCAAAGACAAGAGCAGGGAAATGCTCATATTATTTTCATGTCCTTCCAGTTCTAGCACAGAGCTCAGCTCCTCTCCTCTGAACTTTGCCCAATTTAACCCTAATCACAATCATTGTCTACATCAACAATCACATCCCTGACTGCAAATATTTTAGAGGGGGTGGGGGGTGGGGGGGGTGGGGGGGCTTATTTCAACATGTGCAGTGATGTTTCTATTTAATATTTAGACTTTTCTTTAGCGCAACAGCAGATGATGACTGACGCTCACCTGTTTGCGTTCCCGTTTGGCCGGTGCTGCGTGCTGTGGAGGGGGCGGGGCTTGCTGCTGCTGGGGGGTGGGGTTCATGAGGACAGGTGCCGTGGCTACAGGAGGAGTGAACTGGGGCTGGGCGGGGTAATACGTTCCAGCTACAACACAACACACAAATAAAAAAAAAAGTAAAGGATCAAAAGGATTTCATCAGGGGTCCAATCCCTTTTTTCCCCTGAAGATATTTTCTTGCGTTCATGACATGAACCATTTATACTGCTTCTGACTTTGAAAAAATTGGTCTGATTACATTTTTCCAGCATCGTTAAAACACACACAAGTAATACAGCACTAGTGACTTATTAGCATCACTGTATACACTGGTTATTCTACACTAGGTCAAAAGTATGTGCACCCCTGACCATCATACCCATATATGTTTCTTCCCCAAACTGTTACCACAAAGTTGGAAGCACACAATTGTAAAGAATGTCTTTGTATGCTGTAGCATTACGATTTCCCTTCACTAAAAGGAACTAAGAAGCTCAAACCTGTTCCAGCATGATAATGCCCCTGTGCACAAAACGAGCTCCATGAAGACATGGTGTGTGAAGGTTGGAGTGTCCCACACAGAGCTCTGACCTCGACCCCGCTGAACACCTTTGGGATGAACTGGAACACCGTCTGCACCCCAGACCTCCTCACCAACATCAGGGCCTGACCTCACTAATGCTCTTGTAGCTGAATGATCACAAATCCCCACAGCCACGCTCCAAAATCTAGTGGAAAGCCTTCCCAGAAGAGTGGAGCTTATTATAACAGCAAAGGAGAAATAAATCTGGAATGAGATGCTCAACAGGCACACATGGGTGTTTCCACTAGATTTTGGAGTGTGGCTGTGGGGATTTGTGTTCATACAGCTACAAGAGCATTAGTGAGGTCAGACACTGATGTGGGGTGAGGAGGTCTGGGGTTCAGTCAGCGTTACAGTTCATCCCAAAGGTGTTCAGTGGTGTGAGTGCCAGGGGTACACATACTTTTGGCCATATAGTGTATACAGCTATAAAAAAGTAGATTTTTTATTTTTAAGCAATTTTCAAGCTTTAATCATCAGTTTTAGTTTTAATTAGGCTCTGTAACAAAAAAAACAAACATATATATTATAATACACATATATACTAACTTTAAAATCAGTTAAGGTACATGATCAGACCTTAAGCACCACTGATGAACCTTTACGCTAAAAGCTAAATAAAAGTACACCTCATGCACCTTCCCAGGTTCATCAGATTCATGATGTCAGATTAAAACATATAGTACTGTGCAAAAGTCTTAGGCACGTGTAAAGAAATGCTGTAGAGCAAAGATTCCCTCAAAAATAATGAAACTAAATGTTTCTACATTTAAAAAAAATACTATAAAGAGCAGAAACAAAGTAAACATTTGGTGTGGCGATCCTTCTCTTTTAAAAAAAAAAAAAAAAAAAAAAAAAAAAAAAAAAAAAAAGAGCAGTCTCAGGTACAGTGTGTGCAGTTTCATAAGAAAACGAGCTGCAAGTTTTTTTTTCGGAGCATCTTGTAGAAGCAGCCGCAGTTCTTCTGGAGACCTTGACTGTCGACTCGCTTCTTATTTCTGCAGCGAAACCCAGCATTATGTTTTGTTTTTTTTTTCTGAAAAGTGTCTCTTATGTAATCTGCTGCTTTCTTTACTGACATACAAACATTTTTCTGTAACATTTAATTTTGTGCTGGAAAACCAATGTTTGGAATCTAAAATGTTTTTGTACTGAATCAATAACATAGAAGTCATAAAATACAAATCTATAACAAAGTTTGTACTAAAAAAAGGGGGGGGGGGGCAAGGCTTTTGCACAGTACTGTATATATTAAAAGTACAAAAGATGTATCCTTAACAGTACAACACCAGCAACTGTTAATACTGCTACCTTTATTTCTGAGGGTGTAATGATAAAGTTGTGTTTGTTCAATACCAGAAATCATTTTGTTTCTCTTTTTAAGAATGTTTCTGCACATTTAACAAGAAATACGATTTAAACATAAACATTAAGGTAAAGTTTGATTTGGCTTTGATATTTGTTAAACTGGGGACCAGAGTTTAGGGGAAAAAATGACCAGTCTGTAATTTAAAAGCATTAATCCCATAAATAATAATCTCATTATACCATGATGTATTGATACTACGGTGTTTATAAAGCATACTGTGATCTAAATATTTGGCCATTCGCCCATTAGAGAAAGCCAAAAAAAAAGGGGGAAAAAAAAAAGAGAAATCCCAAAATTCTCCTTATGAAATGGTCTTTGTATCTCTCTCCGTCTCACACACTCATGACCTGCTGCTGTGGAGGCCACGGTGTTGAGCAGCGAGAACTCAAGACTAAATATAGTCATAATCACACACAGAACGAAGGAGAGAAGGGGGGAGGAGAGAGGAGAGAGGGAGGGAGGGACAAAAAGGGGTGGGGGGGGGAGAGATACAGAGATACAGACACAAGAAAGAGAGATAAACACAGAGAGGAAAAACAGAGCGAGACCAAAAGAAACAGACAGGGAAAGAGAGAAAGAAAGAGAGGGAGATGAAGAGAGAATTTTTTTTTCAGAGGCATGAACTAGAGCCTAAGAAAAGGAGGGAGCAGACAAAGAGAAAGAGAGAGGACAAGTGCACGCGTAGAAGACATACAGACACAGGGACGTACCGTTAGTATTGCTGCTGGACGCTCTGTTCCCCATCGTCCCTCCTCTCCTCCCCTGTCCTTCTCTCGCTCCTCTCTCTCTCGTTCTCACTTCCAGAGCTAGCCTAACTATTCCCTTTCTCTTTTCTGCTCTTCTCTTCCCTCTCTTCCCACACTCTCTGCCTCAGGTAGTCCTGAGTGAGCCACCAGGAGTGAGAGATTTGATCTACACGTACGAGTGGGCTGGCATTATTGCTGTGTGTGTGTGTGTGTGTGTCCCTCAGCAACCTGATAAAAATAACTCCACGTGAAAGTGCTCACGCATTTACATGCTCATCATACCGGCTGCCATTTGACTGACAAGCTTTAATTTAATCTTGGGAAGAAAAAAATGTCAGAGTGCAGTGCCTCCTAGTGGCCTGGAGGGTAGAGCAAATAATCATACTTTTATTTAAAAAAAAAAAAAAAAAAAAAAAATTCTCCCTCTAAATGAAAATACACAAATCTCTAAGAAAGAATTAAGATCCAGGTACTCGACTCTTTGGCATGTTTACCAGTTTTAGCTAGGTATTAAGTGATTCTGAATCTCTGCAGCGAAAAGAACACCAAAATGCCAAAGTTTGAAACATACTGTATATTATAAATACCGAATATCATTTGATAACATTAAGCTAATATAAAATAATTGAGTTCTTTGAGTTTAATTGAGCTAATTAAGTTATTTAATTTGTGCTTAACTGCTAGCATGTCTC
Organism: Pangasius sanitwongsei; assembly: GCA_037576675.1. Classification (NCBI taxonomy): domain Eukaryota; kingdom Metazoa; phylum Chordata; class Actinopteri; order Siluriformes; family Pangasiidae; genus Pangasius; species Pangasius sanitwongsei. The sequence continues at coordinate 4,139,432 of CM075016.1, read as the reverse complement.
TGCATGCCATGTTTACCCATGATCCTCCTCTCTGCGTTGCAACGCCAATATGTGTTAATGCAGAATTGGCCTCAACACTAAGCACCACTGTGTGTGTGTGTGTGTGTGTGTGTGCATGTTTACGCACCGTACTCAGCTGGACTGCTTCCAGGATAAAAGTTTTGAGAACCAGCGACCTGGTACTGCTGAGGAGAAACGTACGAGGGGCGGTACTGAAAGAAAAAAAAAAAGAAAAGAAATTAAGATAAGACGTTATGATTTGTTAGCACCAGAAAATGTTAATGATAAAATGTTTAGATGTTAAATAATTAACCTCACCTGCAGAAGGCAAGTGCCATATTTAGTTGATTTAAGTTTTTTCATTATTTATCGTTGGGGAGTAAGCTTTAGTTCTGATGAGAACATGCAGTTTCCAGCTGTGTTAGACTTTGTTTTCTAATCATAACTGGGCTTAGGGTTTATCCCTGAGGCACTCCTCATTATAAACAAATGACAATTGCAAATAGATATAAGAAGATAAGCTAGTGTTAGCTCAGCATTATGTTACGGATACAATGGAACAATGTTAGCATTAAACACACAGGGATTAAGATCAGGACTCACCTGGCCGGGAATGTAGTAGGCGGGCCCCTGTGAGTTAGGAAAGCTGATTGGCTGCGGTGGGATCATCATCATCTGGGAGCCTGGCTGGAAGACGTGAGGGGTGTGTGTCCCGTGTGGTGGAGGGATGGGCCGGGGGGCGGCGCTTGCCTGGGCTCGGGCCGGGTTTGTGGGTAATGTGGGCCGAACAGGGTAGTACGGCTACGCAGAGAGAGAGAGACAGTGCACATTTTATAATAAACACTGAAACCAACACAAGGTTGAGTTCACAAAAACAGACACCTGGCAGATGGAGCTTCATTTTCATGGGCACGTGTGTGTTATTCGTCCACACCAAGAATGATAACACAATACTGATTAAACATAGTGACCGATTCTTTGATGCACTTCATTTAACTCATTTTTTTAATGCACGTCATTTTTAACTGATTCCTCAACACACCTGATTTTCTTAATTAATTCATTAATGCATCTGATTCTTTAATGGACCCAGTCCCTTAATTGACTCTTTAATGTGACTGACTCTTTAATGCAAGACACTCTAATTCGTTCTTTAATGCAGTTGATTCTTTAATTGATTCCTTAATGCACCTGACTCTTTATTCACTGATTCTTAAATTAATGCACCTGCTTCTTTAAATGATTCTTTAATGTATCTGATTCTTTAACCCATTTGTTAATTCCTCTGATTATTTAATGCTTACTTGATTTTTAATGCACCCGATTCTCTAACTAATTCCTTAATGCACCTACTTCTTTAATTGATTCTTAGTGCACCTGACACTTTAATTGATTCATTACCACTCCTGATTCTTTAATTAATGCACCTCCTTCTTTAAATGATTCTTTAATGCACCTGACTCTTTAACTGACTCTTTAGTGCACCTGTGGTGTTTACAGTGATGTACCTGTCGGGTCGGGGCCGTGGGGTTCATTGGAGGAGGAGTGGGCGTGGCAAAAACCATAGATGGGGGTGGAGTGGGTGAGAAGTTAGGCTGGAGATGAGAAATAGGAAGTGGATTACACTGCAGTATGGGCACTCGACACACAGTATGAAGTGAATCTATTTAAAACTGGGATGAACCTTTAGGCCAGATCTATGTTAGAGGTGTTCTGTCATAAGAAATTAATACAGGTAACCCTTCTTCTTTACCTGGGGCAGGTTAGGGGAGGGTGCAGGGATGGGGGAAGAGGACGGGGGTCCTGGTACTTTATTCATTTCATCTGGATCCACGTCCAGGTCAGGCTCAGTCACCTACTGAGAAATTCTACAGCAAGAGAAAGAAATTAAACATAAAACTATTAAACACAAACGTTAAAGATAGCGGATGTATATCTGCAATCATAACGTTTTCTTCCGATTTATTCAGAGCAAAAGGACAAAACTGCTAACTAAACGCTCTGAAAAGCCTTAATGCCTTAAGGTTGTGTCAGAATTAGCGTAATTACATGATGACAACTCATGAGATCATTTCAATTTCATGAGATCAGATTCAGAAAATATCTGAGTACATCAGCAGCCATCTGAGGATTGCATAAGGTCGAAATATTCTTGGGAACCTCCTACACACACACACGACTCAAATCACACGTGGGCCTGTTTGGGAACTGGAAGAAGAACGCTGCGTGCTCCATCGAGACCTTTGGATCCCCTTCCATCACACACCGACATGAGCGTGATCTCCGGAGCGGAGTTCATGCGTCACGTGACAGTAATCAGTTCTAACAAACACTGTGACTGTAACACAATCAACGTATTCTGTTAACAGTTGTGGAAACTCATCACGATAAACGGCTAAAGGTGTTTTTTTTTTTTTTAACACGGAGGTGAAGGCTATGATTTATTTTTCTTTTCTTTTTTTAACTTCCACAAAGTATTTACGTGCAAAGCAATAACATTTATGATAATAACAATAATCCAGTAAAAAAAATTCATTTAACTTGTTTTACTTTTTAAATATTTATAAATTACTTTGTTTTGTTTTTTTTTTTTGGTTCTTTTCCCTTAATTAATTTTAATGAGCCTCCTCGTGACGAGAGGTGTGGCAATATGACAAAAATATATCATGATCATATCTGAAAACAGTTCTATAATACATGATATTCATCACAATATATAGGTTTGCTGAAAACCTGCATTTATGAAGCGATTATAAAATGATGATACGAGATTAAAGATACGTTCGATAAAAATCTGCTAAACATAAATTACGTAAAACTGAAAAACTTTAGATTTTAACCACTTTCTTAATTCTTAAGAATTAATAAAGAGTTCTTAAATGTCATTTTTATATCTCAGAAATGTGAACTGGTACATAATTGATCACGATATTGATATTATATGGTTATATCGCCCAGCCCTAACCGTGAGTGAAGTGTAGATGCTGGAAGGCGAGGGGAAATGAAGCACACGTGTCTCAGTGCTCGCAGAACTGAACTGAACCGTGCACAAGCCCATCATACACCACAGACAACAGCATATCAAGACGAATTTGTTTGTGTGGTGATGCAGAGAGGGGGATTATGGGTAAGCGTGATGCTCCTCCCAAATCCTAACAGCATGTCGTGCGTATCTACGGAGTGTTTGGTTCGTTACCTGGAGACATGACAAAACATCATGACTCTTTCTTCCTCAGGTTTTTGAGCTTAATACTGCTAAAATATCTTTAATCTATAACAAGCATCCGAAAAGTTAAGAGACATAAGAGAAAGAAGTGCCAAGCTGCAGCTCTTCATCACTGTAGACATGAAACGCAGCTCGCATAACTATTTTTATAAAAGTTATATAACTATAAAGTTATAAACAGTGCTTCAGTTCATGTGAGTGAGCTAGACAAAGTGTGGGAGTAGTTAGCATGGCTGTTGGTGAAAATAACCTGTAATTCAGAAACCCTGTGCAGTGGGCGGAGCTTATTATGTAGTCTTTTATTTTTGCAACATCCACATTTGCCTTTCATTAATTTCTTTCTGTGGAGAAAATGTGAAAAAAAAAATCATAAACTGTCATCTATCTGCTAGACATTAACACCCAACAGGAGGGGGCTGTCGAACCCGGAAGTGAGTCATAATTTATCCATTCTTCTTCTCCACTCACTCGTTTTTCGTTTACTTTGTTGTGTTTGTTTCTTTTTCTGCCCCCTAGTGGTCACAGTCATGTCACTGCAACTATGGCCTAATGCATAATCCACACAAACTGTGATTCAGAGAGGGAGAGAGAGAGAGAGAGAGAGAGAGAGAGAGAGAGAGAGAACATATAATTAAAAAACAAAACTGAAAAAGAAAGAAAGTGTAAAAAAAAAAAAGAAGTAAAGAAATAAAGAAAGAAATAAAGAAAGAAAGAACGTAGCAGACAACGCAACTTAAAAAAACCCAGACTGGTTTAGAGACAGGATGAAAGAAAAAAAATACGCTGAGCGGTTTAAAAAGAGAGAAACAAAAAGAAAAGGAATAAAGGAAAGGCAAGAGAGGACCACGTGACCAGGCTCACGCTCAGCGAAACCACGCGCAGGTTGAAAGCCGGAGAGAGATCAGTGATTCAATTCAGTGAACCGACTCCTCTGAAATGAATCAATCATATCTGATTCAGCGTTGTACTGTAGTGGGATTTTTTTTGTGTATGAATTAATTTCTGTAGTATGTTATTGTATAACTTGGGTTTGTTTAACCGAACCACAATTAGAACACATAATATTATATGTTCAGTATAAACAGAAATGCAGATTTAGAACATTTGAGGTTTATTATTCGGTGAAGTCCCACCAACTTCAAATTGTAAGATCCCTAAAAGACAAATCCCAGGTTCAAATGACCATTACTGACCACAAAGCGGAAGCATAACATAAGTAAAGCCTTACACACACAATACAATTTCAGAGATCTTGTTCTTTTGCTGACGAATCCCACTGCACGTCTGAACCACAAACCATGCTAAGCCAAAATATACAACTTATACACTCACACTACGTGGGGAAAAAAAACCTTCTTTCTCCGTATTTAAAACATGAAATGTGATTTGCACTGACCCTGTTTTAGTCTTTTTAAAACGATTCCTCCTCACACTGAACGAGATCTGAATAAACTATAACAGACGGTGATAGTGTGTGTCTCCGTGTCAGATTATAGGATGAAGATCCTCTAACAATAGACCTGAACTTAAAGAACATGACTACGCTCTGTTTACGCCATCAGTCAACGTGAACCGGAAATCGACACGTACAGAAAATAAACACACACATTCTTCGCAATGAGGTTGAGATAATCAGATCATCTTTTTCTGTCCATAATCATGTTTGTTTAAGTTTCTCCATCCATGTCCCACGGATTTTTGCGGACTGTCTTTGCTTGCAGTGTGAGCGTCTCATTATATATTCTAATAACTCATGACAAAAACTATTCTTTTATGGTATGAGATTGTACAGTGTACAGCTGGTTATGTGTACAGTAAAGTCACAAGAAATCTAAGAAATCTCTAAAGACCACAGATTCACAATCCACATCCATAATGTTTATGCTTATTCATTATATTTTCTGGAAAACAGTGCATTAAAAAGGCTATTGCTGTAGAGTTTGACTCAAAGTCTGATTCATTTGAACTTGTGAACCGATTCACTCGACTCCTAAAAAGAACCGATTCAACAAACGATTCACCGCTAGTCACAAGGCTACAGAATGAACAAACCACAAATCTGTGTTCTTAAAGTGTAACATGCCAGTGTGTGTCATCCGGAATATTGGCAATAACTACACAATATTAGTCCTTAAACTGTCTTCCAGTATAATCTAATAGCGTCGTTTTAAACGCTAACGTGTGAGAAATGATTTATTAGCGAGCTAGCCTTGAATCCTGGCCTTGAATTCGGGTTAACGTTACACTTGACGACGTGTCATGCTGAGAAAAACCAAAAAGTGCGATAGAGTAACAGAAAACTGTGATGGTACTGACATATCAGGGGCAGACAACATTATTCTGTAGCAAATGTCAATGAAAACAAACACTAAATAAAGCAAATTAGACAGGAGCTAAGTCAGGGCTAAGCATGACAACTAAGTTAGCTAGCTAGCTAGTGTTAGGAGTAGATTAGCTTCGTCAGTTAGCTTCAGTTTCTACATGAATAAAAACACATTTAGACTTAAATTTAAAAGGTGACAACTGTAGACTCCGCCGACACTGAGTCATATAGGCTCAAAACTGATTTGGTTTGAAATGTGAGACAAAATATTGCTCATTTTAGGTCGCATTTAAAACTGAAGAGTTTATGCTAATCGACCAGGCTTAGCCACACAGCTATAAAGCAGTATTTATGAGAATGAGCGATAAAAACCAAAATAATAACACCACAAAAGCATAAAGTTATATTACTCTGACAACGTGGACACTTTATACAAGCACAGGATCAGATAAACAGGCAGCAGACAGCAAATAAAGTGACAGTATGTTAGAAACATGGCAAATATGTGCATTTGGAATTGAATTATAAGCTTTAATAAAAGTGTTATTTATTCCCTGAGTGACTCGACATTATTGTTTTTCGCAAATATTAATATTCCTCCTTGGGTTAGGTTATTATAGTTATAATTCAGCTCTGTTTCAAGCCAAACAGCTCTGCACTGGTGTCATCTATATGAGAGAAATTATTAAAAAAAAAAAAAAAAAAAAAAAGGCGTCTAAACGTCAAACCAGTCACGTGACAGATGCTCATCTAAAGAGAGTTATACTGAGAATAATGATGAAAATCAACCATCATTCTGATTATCAGATTATTATTAGATCATTATTCTCCTCTAAAGGAGTCAGAAAACCCAGATGAGGCCATTTAATCAGCTTCATTTGAACTCTTTTCAGTAAAACAGATTAATAGTGATGTGAAACAGAAATTAATTAACTTTAGCTTTGGGTTCTTTTGGCAGAATATTTTCACCAGATCATTTCCTTTTTTTAAAATATTTTTTAGCTTGTGGACAGAAGTGTATGTTTATGTCTTGCGAAATAACCGTCAGGCAACAAAACATCTCTCTCTCTCTCTCTCACACACACACACACACACAGAGAGAGAGAGCTGTGAGTTTACATATAGATAAATGTACACACAGCGCGTGCTCCTAATAATAGTAACTCCTTTCTGCAAAAATAATTTTCTCCAAATATCACACGCAGACATGAATAATATCCAACTGAACACAATAAAAAAAATTATTATAATCATAATTTAAAAATAATAATAATTAATAAAATCAGAAAGCGGAGTGCAGCTTTACCTTTCTCCTTCAGTCCGTAGACCGGACAGACTAATTCCTCCTTCCGGAAGCCGGGGCATACAACTTCCGGTTTAATCAGGCTAGGAATTCCGTGCCACGTGACAAAGAAGCAAGCACGTTGTCACCATACGGTACTTTTTTTTTTTTTTAATTAATCAAAGAAGTATAAGCAAGTTGACAACTTAATACAAAAGTGTTAAATAAATTACAGGTCTTTTGTTTAAAAAAATAATTTAAAGTTTTTAAATTGTCGAATTGGGCTAATGTGTAATGCGTCATCTCCCTTTTAAAAGAAATAAAGCATGGGATCTTACCTAAAATTTTGCATTTATGGATATGAAATTTATCAATTATTACTATAAGATGTATCACATGTGCATGTGTGAGACCAAACAACACATTTCCATAATAAACTAAAATCCTCATCTTCAGTAAGTTCTTTATCCTGGTCATGGTGGTGGTGTATCCGGAGCCTTGAGCTGGGAATACACCCTGAAAGGGATGCCAGTTCATCACAGGGCACCACACACACACACACACACACGCATAGGAACAACTATCTATTATTTATCTATTCCACCTAGCTGCATGTCTTTGGACAGTAGGAGGAAACTGGAGAACCCAGAGGAAACACACACCAGCAAGTGAAGACCATGTGAAGACCATGTGAAACTCCACACAGACAGTAATCCGGATCTCAGGATCGAAGCTAGAACCCTGGATCTGTGAGGCAGCAATACTACATGCCATATATATGCTTAATGAACTAAAACCCCAATCAAGATTTTCAGTAATAAAAGCTCAAAGGTTTTGCCAAAAAAGTTTGGGCCATACCGAATTAAAACAACAATCTTTGGGTATTTACTACAAAAGATCAAATTTATGTTGAGATATTATCAAATCTTTTTTTTTTTTTTTATCTAGGTGTATTCTACTAAGTTTGAATGTTATTTCCTTTACTTTGTTAGTAACAAGATATTCAGTATTATTTTCAGTATGCAGTATTTTTCTCCATGAAGCCTAATCAACAAACTGATTCCAAAATGATAGCATATCTTTTTGGAACAGAGCTCTTATGGACTTCCTATTGTTATGAGACTGAGAAAAGAAATCTTACCCACAGGAGTCACCATACAACATGAAAAAAAATTAGTTATTTTTTTTTTCTTATTGTAAATAATGTAAAATTAAAAGCATCAGAATTGTTTACAGATACTGTAACAGTTCCTACAGATATTGTCAGATATCATGTCATATTTTTGCCAAAATTATATATATATATATATATATATATATATATATATATATATATATATATA
>CM075016.1:4114753-4131158 GCA_037576675.1 Pangasius sanitwongsei | reverse complement strand
TTTGCTATAAAGTAAAAAAGCTGGGTGAACATCCTCTAAGTGTGGTGATTCCATAATTTTTGCCAGGGGTTGTATATATATATATATATATATATGAGTGGCACTGTTCACACACTCACCTGTGTACCTTATTTACATCTGAGGGATTAAATGACATCCACTAGACAGCACGTCAGAACCAAAACATCCCTGTTCATCAGGTTTCCAGTTCGAAGTGTAAAATGTTCAGTGATTTCATGCACAGCGATGTTAAACACACCTAAAACTTTCCGCAGTCATCGTGACTGCTGTCATGAACTGTTTCTCAAATTGAAAACTGACCTTTCATTCAGTATAAATATTTATTACACTAGAAACTGTAGAAAACTGATACGCAGACATCTTGCAGATACCTTTCTGTAGGTTGAAGGCTGCAAGAGTGGCTTTTAATACTCAAACACTAACTATATAGGAAAACCAGTTAGTGTGTGTCTTGTTAACAGACTAGAATAGTACACAAATATGTGACTTCAGACACAGTACTAGTTTGTTTAGTCAGTAGTGGTCACATGGTGTTATACTGCCCCGTTTATGTTGGTATTACACGACACGGACACGTAGCGTTAATTTCTGACATCGTGCACAAGTGATGCTCCAGATGGAGCATCTTGCATGGGTATCTCTATATCAATTTTTGGACAGATATTGACTGTTTTGTTTCCAGACCTGGAATTATGTGTGTTTATGTAGTATGGTGAAATTAAAATGAAACATCCACAATTTACTGACCACATTATTTCATTTATTTTTCACATCATAACAGTAAAACATAACAAAACCAACAAAATGGGGAAAAATAATTAACCAGGGCTAAACATGTTTGTTATGATATATTTTTTAAAAAAAAAACCAAGGAAGGAAAACAGAAGGAGAAGGAAACCTGTGCTGCTGTGTCTGATCTATCAGTCATGGATCAGAACATGGTGTAGTTGAGGTCCCGGGTACGAGTGTGTGAGTAACGCTTTATGTGCGTGTGTGTGTGTGTGTTTAGGCATCGTAGTTGGGGTTTTTGCGCAGGATGACGAAGCCCTCGAGGATGGGCGTGACCGGGAGGTACTCCTCTGTCGCCAGCTCGGCTCTCTCTCCGTGCGCCAGCAGCACCGGCGTGGTGTGTGTCTGAAAACCGGTGATGGCTTTAGGTTTGCCTGCCTGTCCCACCACATCCACGGCCTGGAGATGATAAAAAAAAACAAAACAAAACAGAGAGAACAGAGGGGTGTAAACTGATTGTCACACATTACACAGATCAGAGCCTAGGACAGCGGCACACACCGGAATGCCAAAGCTTTGGTTATGACTTAATCTCAATCCTAATCCTGTGTTCACACTAGCAATTTCTCAATCTTAGGCATATTAGGTCTGACGCTGTGAAGAAGCACCAAATCCAAACAGCGGTCTTAAATGATTCCTCAGACCAATCCTATGGCGCATGTAGTGCGACGTTCCGACAGTTCTCCGTTCACAAGTCTAGCTCTGCAATTAGTTTGCGCAAAAATCAAAGAACCTGTCATATAAGGCACCTGGTTAAATGTGTACAGAGACGGTACTAAGAAAAATAAGCTTGGAAGAAAGCAGCAGAGATCACTGGTTCCTCTGGTGAATGTATGTAGCCAGTATAGCTAGTCGAGCATGTAACAGAACAAAGCGTTTGTGTTTAAAATTGTAGTAACTTTACCACACACACACCTGTCCCACACGGACGGACACAGGCAGAGGCCGGAGCTCCTCGTCGAACGTGACGAGCATACGAGGCTGCATCGCTGCTACCAGGCCGTACAGGACGTAGTGAGACTTCCCCAAAATGACTGCAGAATAAGGAGGAAAAAAAAAAAAAAAGAACATAACAGAATAATCAGTTCTGCCAGTTTAATCAGTGTTTGATTCAGAATATTTATACAGACGAACCGAGCTGCACTCTTACTGTTTTTCACATCCAGGAAGGACACTAGGACCGTGAGGAGTCCGGCCACCGCCACCTGACTCATGAGCTGTCTGTCGCTGTGGTACGGACACAACGTCAGCGTCCCTTTACCCAGATGTGTCAGTCCCTGCACACGCGCACACATACACAATTATACACAATTATAGCAGAACAAAATGACACTCACATTACACCACAGCACTGCTGAATTCTGGATTCTGATTGGTCAGAAGGTGTTGATTAATTTCCTGACAGTAGCGCAGCTGCAAATCACAGGTTTATATTAATGCGCTCGTTCTATATATACGTTATATGCTATAGTTTCTATAATAACAGCTCACTCACAACAGACACGCCACATGAACGGATTAAAAAAATCTCGATATGGTGAAGTTTTCTGTAAGAAGATGTCTATGTAACATTTATGGACGGAGTCTCCAGTGTCAGCATTCTGTAACAGTCACAGGTAAAGCTGTAACGTTAAGTTTTACAACATCTTCAGGACAGAGGAGTTTACACTTTGTGGTTTCTTGTTTTCTGTGTTTTTTTTTGTCTTATTCACTTGAAGAGAGAGAAAAAGGAGAGGCTGGAGAGGTATCGACTGTTTATAGCTGCTATAACGTACGTGAGAACAGAACTAGCTCGTATAAATAATTTTAAAGTGTTGGTAAATTGGTGTAGTAACAGTAAGTAATCTGTATTTTACCTGAGCCAGTCGGACCATGAACAGGTTGTTGGGGTCCTTGGCATGGTACTGGGCCAGCTGACGGAGCATGGCTGCTAGACGAGCGTTGTTGGTACCTAAAGTTTAAAAAAAAAAAAAAAAAAAAAAAAAAAAACACACGTACAGAGTGTGAGGTCATCACTGTGGTAGATTTCAGTACTCCGATTTCTCAGATTAATGGCCTGAATGACATCATACTCAGATTCAGCTGTGTGTCCAATGAACAGCACGTTTAAACATTTCTGATTCTCTGATGCCAAGTGTAATTAACATGTAATATCAGCCATGAGGGCTTTTTTTTTTTTAAGCATTTTACCACCACATCTTGGAAAAATGTTGATATATAAACATGATACAATACTGATATAGTGATAAACTGTGTCACTTTTTTAGAGAGATATCACGGGTACTGTGTTATCTTTGTATGACTATTTTTAATAACAGTTACAATCTCTTTGTAACTTTCTGTTACCGTAGAGATTTCTACGGTTTCGAATATTTAAACTTGTAAATTGTTACGGTAATACCTTTTTAGAACTTTTTTTTTTAACAGCTGATTTCTACTGGCCTGAATCTTTAAAATTGCAAAATGATTTTAAAAAAAGAAAGAAAAAAAAAAAAACCCCTCAAGATTAAAAAAAAAACAAAAAAAACTCTTATTTTCAGGGTAATTTATTTTGTAGATAAAGTTTGTTAAAGTATAATCAAACAAATTTTTATTAACAGTTTGTTTTAAAATTGTCACAATACACTTTTCCAAAATTTCATGGATATCACTATCATTTTAGATTTAAAAAAAAATTACAAACTCAGCTGCTTTATACTGTTTTAAACCTGTTCAAATTGTAAAATGTTTAAAGAAAACTATAAAATTGAAATACATCTTTTTATAGACATAAAAAATTATTTTCAGTGTAATTTCTTTTGAAGACATTAAATAAAAGTATCATCAAGCTATATTTTTAAGGGTTTATTTTTAAAATGCAACAACAGCATTTGCTGGTAGTTTGTTACGAAACCTAAAGGTCACAATACATTTTGTGTATCGCAGAAATATCGCTAAATCTGCCTCACTTTTATCGTCACTATGCCCATCCACTAGCCACGATGAATTGTTCTCTAGCTAACTCAATCTTTATCCCAGTTGCCTAGCAACAGCGTTCTCTCGACTTGAGATACTCAGAACAGCTAGTGTGTGTATCGTGTGTGTGTAGGGTGACGGTCCACTCACCGCTGCCCACCATGCCCATGGCGAAGATGGAGTTGTGCGAGACCTCGGGGTCAGCGTCGTGAGAGAACTTGCTGAGTGTGTCCAGGATGTTGAGTCTGGGGTTGGACACGGAGATGAGCGCTAACGCTAACGGCACTGCTCTGCGCAGGGTGGGCTCGCCGTATCGCAACTACAGAGAGATGGAAAAAGGGGGGGGGGGGGGGGGGGACGAAGGGAAGAAAGGAAAGAGTGAAGGAGAACAAGTTAACAATCCAAACAGAGGAAAATGATGCATCAGGCAGATTTATTTTTGTTTCATCTCGACGCAAGTGTAACTCGAAGTTTAAAGGACTAACCAGGTGACCAAATGTACGGAGCGCCATCTCTGATCCGATTTCCTCTCCCATGGCGATGAGTGCAATACCCAGCACGGCCACACCCTACATCGGGAGCAGCAGAGTGCATCAAGATTCAACAATTAATTCAAAATCAATTACGATGATTTAGGATTCACACACACACACACACACACACACACACAAACACACACCTGGTGTGAGCCCATGTCTGCTGCGGTTTCTTTCTTTTCCTTATCTTTTTTGTCCTTCTTGTCCTTGTCATCGTCTTTGTCCTTGGTGTCGTAGTGCTCGCTGCAGATGTGCAACAGCTGCTGAACCTTCAGGACGTTCCCCGAGCCTGAGAGAGAGAAGAAATGTAACGTAAGCCAAATGTTCTGGACCTGCATGTAACTCAAGAGCTGCGTACTTGCTGTTATTTCTTTTTGAATGTTTTTTTGGGTCTAAAATATTATCTATATTGGCAGCAAGTGTACTGTGTGTGTGTGTGTGTGTGTGTGTGAATGTTTAAAAATCTTACCTGCATATGCACAGATGTCCACGAGTGTGTTTGCGAAGCTGCGGAATGGCTCTGGGACAACCTGTAATGCTGCCAGAGTGGTCTCGATCGCCTCGCCCTTGCCTACACACACACACACACACACACACACACACACACACACACTACATCATTTCTGTATCTACTGGTTAGCTTCTGTTTTGATCTCTTTTGCTTCCCCCCTCAGTGTGGCTCGTTTGAATGACACACATTTGAGCACAGACCAAAGCAGCCTCCTCTACCGAGCTAACGCAAACCAAATTCAAGACGAGAACAAACAGCATTGTTTTTTGGCATTTCCGCTATTAAAACTGTCATGAAAAACACAAACTGATGCAAAAGACCAAGGTAGAGTGAAGAAGATCCAAAATAAATACATTTAAATAAATATATGAATTAAAAAAAACATAAAAAATATTTTTAAAAAATTCTCATGTAATACACAAAATTACTGATTATTTGAAATATTAAATATTTTACTTTAACTTTTAATATAATATAATTAAACATAATATAAGAAAGAAATGTATATATTTTTAGGTGTATTATTTAGCTGCCTCCATTTGCTCCATGCTCACTTGATTTTTGCTTTTCAGTTTGTTTAACCCGGATCAGACCAGACCATATACTCTGATTCCGGTTAAACAAACACGCTTAAAGGAAGTGCCTTAAAATCAACGACGTCAAACGTCGCTTTGAAGTCATAATGCATTAATACCAATTAATAATAATAATAATAATGATAATAATAATAATAATAATAATAGCCATCTTGTTTTGAGACAAGTTATGCTATAAATTCAACACCCCCATTCTGTGGACATATGGTACAGTCCTGAGTCCCGGTCCTTTTACCGAGGTGGTTAAGTCCGAGGCCGAGGGGGAGCCAGCGCGCGTACGTGTCCTTCAGCTCCTGCTCGCTCTTCTCCATGATGGTCTGGAGGATGGTGGAGGTGACGTCACCATTACACGAGCCGACAGCAATCATACCGCACGCCAGAGCGGTCACACCTGCCACCTAAACACACACACACACACACACACACCACATATACACAACAACCATTATAAGGTGTTTTAATGGCAGACACTGGATATTGTATGTTTGGTCTCTACGTGATGATCATACCTCCATGCTGGACTTCGAGTCTCCCATGACCGGCAGGAGCAGCGACAAGACGTCTTCTCTGTTGGATCCTGCATAGGCCAGACCCAGCCTAGGTAAACAGAAAGGGTCAAAGGTTAATCTCTGCTATCAGACCACAGAACCTGGACACACAGTGAAACCAGGTTTATCCAAAATGGCTACACATTAAACAAACAAACAAAAAAACAGTCTTGCTGTGTGAATGTGTGTTACCCAAAGATGGCTCCTATCCTCATGACGTTGCTGTTGTGTAGGACGTAGTCAGAGAGGAGGGCAAGAGCAGGGTCACACTCATTACGAACTCCGGAGTTCACGATACCGCAAGCCAGCAAAGCCCCGGACTAGAGAGAAACAAATACAGTAAAGAAATAATATTGTAAACGTTAACGCTGATGCCTTGTAAGACGGACATGATCGTTTAATGAAAAATGCATGTAGAAGAGAGAGAGTGTGTGAGTGTGTGTGTGTGTGTGTGCACCTTTATGTAGTCCTCTGAGGAGTAGAGATACTTGTCAATCTGAGTGAGACCACCGTCCACGTCCCACAGCAGGATCATACCCAGAGACGCAGCAGCACTCAGCATTCCTACACACACACACACACACACAGCATATGTATGAATCTATGCAATCTTATTACAAAATGATTCAAAATAATTTAAAACACAGACACACACATCAACATTGGAATAAAAACAAACAATCCTTTACTGTTTTACATAAAAATATAATGAGGCAACAATTAGTCTACAATCACTGTTAGAATACACAAATATTTTAAGAAAAGATATTAAATAAATAAAATGGAAATTAAATAAATAAACGGAATTAAGCTAGCATTTTAAGATCCTGAGTGACACAGCAATCTAAAGTTAAGAGACAGAGGGACACCGGCTTTAATAAATTGTGCTGAATACAAAAAATGTTATATAATAAGAAAAACAAAACAAGAAAGAACAACTTTATGCCTCTGAAAATGAACTGATGTCAGACGAGGAGTTTTGAGTCGTACAGCATGACCAGGAGCGTCACGGTAAGACTGGGACACCCCAATTCAACTGAAGAGTGTCTTCAAAAAACATTTTTAGATTCCACGGCCAACTGAGAATTTTGTGCACAATGCATCTAGGGGTGAGCGATACGATACGATACGAAAAATAACATCACCATTCTCAAAGGCATTTCTACTAAACACGTTGCGTTAAAAAAAAAAAAAAAAAAAACAGTTTGGTTTATATATTATGTCTACAAAAGCTATTTTAAAAAATTAAAAAAAACCAAAAAAACAAAACATTTTTGTTTATACAAAAATATTTATCACCAAGTTTGAGAATAAAAATGAACAAATCTGATTTTACAAAAATGTTTACAATGTTTTATTAACATCAAATCAGCTGCTTCCAGTCAGTCTATACTTAGATTTTATAAGTTTTCTAAAGACCACAATTACCATGATAATTCAGAAAAACATATTGCGACATAATTTATCACCGGTATTATATTTTCATATTGCCCTGCCGTAGCCACTCATGGGCGTGTCTATGTGACATCATTTCTGCACGCTAATCCTCGTCTAGTATAAACCGTCACCCTGGTATCTGTAGTGTGAGACAGGGACATGCTAAATGGAGGTGCCAACTGTCTACGACTAAATGTTGAGAGAGAGAGAGAGAGAGTGTGTGTGTGTGTGTGTGTGTGTGTGTGTGTCCGTGTCTCTCACCGTGGTCCTTGTTCTTGTACAGCCACTTGTTGCCGTCCTCAGTGAGCAGTTTGTCCTGTCCGAACGCTGCGTTAACGAAGCCGTTTACGAACGAGGAGGCGAGGTTCATACGGGCGGAGTCCACCTGAGAGCCGCTGCCACAGAATCCTGACAGGGAGAGAGAACGAGCAAAACGACAATAAAAAGGGGTTTTCATTTTAACAAACACAAAATACACTCTTCAGCTTGATACGCAATACGCAGTGAATTCTGTTACTGAAATGGCTTCAAAAAATGTAGATTATAAGATGTTGATGCATACGAAAAACAAGAAAAACATGCGTAGCCTACAGATATTCTAAAAGGCAAGACAAAAAATTTCTTTTGTAAAAAGAAAAAAAAAAATCTTTTGTAAGAAGAGTCAGGCAAAAAAAAAAAAAAAGCCCAGAAGCAAAATATTTTAAAACAGAATTAAAAAGGAACTGAGGAAAAAAATTCTGCCATAAAAAAGTAAGAATAAAAGGAGGAAAAAGATAAGGTCTTACTGTTGTTCTCCAGGTGGGTTTTGTAAATGTCGTCTGGCACTTTGGGCTCCATGATGTCCAGCTGTGTAAAGATCACAGGAAAGAAAACCACAATTTGTTTACGTAAGAATTCTCAGAAAAAGGTTAAAAAAAAAAAATAAAAAAAATAGAAAGTCAGCTGTTCAAGAGTGCAGGAAAAAAAAACACACACCTCACGTGCAAGGGCGAGGAAGTTGCTGTTGAGCTGCACGTTGGACATGATCTCCGTCAGGTCCTCGTAGTCCTCCACGTCCTCGTTCAGCTCCAGGAACATGCCGTGTCGACCCAGCATGAACGCCATCTCCTTCTGAACCACGCTACACACACACACGACACAAAGAAATCAGAGAATTCTGAGGAACATCATTATTTTCTGAACTGAATAAATTGTATGATGTGGTGGCTCCATAAAGACACAAAAAGGTGCCAAAACTTTTACCCTAATCAAAAAGTCCAGACTGAAGATGTGCCCTTAAGCCTAAACATCCCAAATGTACACTTTTTGGGCTCTAACTAATATTTCCAACATGTTTTCATTACTTTATTTTTTTTTCTGGTGTTTATGACTTCATAGATTTTGGATTATTGGTTTCAATTATACAATATAACAACCTTATGTTAGCTATTAACTTAAATATATAATAATGTAATTAATAGAACATTATCTAGCTTTCTAGTGATCTTCACTAGCTATTAAAATCACACAGGTACTGCTGGAGCGGTAATATTAGCTAAGCTATGCTAGCTAGCTAAACTTATATCAGTCTAGGAGTGATGATGTCATTGCTTGCAACTGGCTTAAGCTCTGGGCCTAAAAGTCAGGATTACATGAGTGTGCGTGTGTGTGTGTGTGTGCGCGTGAGTGAGAGAGAGAGATCTTACATATCCTTGCAGGAGGTGAAGATGTTCTCCACCAGCTCAACGTCGTTGAGCATCAGCGCCAGCCTGAGGGCTTCTGGGTAACGGTTGAACTTGCGGAAAATGTTGAGCGCACACTTGAGCAGGGCCGAGTTCTCCGGCTCGGGAACGTAGCTCACACAGCTGGTGGGATTGAAAACGTGGTTTTATGCTACAGAAGAAAGATACATTGTGTGTGTGTGTGTGTGTGTGTGTGAGAGCAAGAGAGAGACACACTCACCTGGTGAGGTACAGGCAGACCTTGGCGTAGGCGTTCTCGTCGATGTATGTGTCGAGCATGTCGAGCCGCTCGATCTCCATGAGCAGGTCGCAGGCCTCGTGCTCGGCGTTGTGCGCCATGTTGTAGGGAACGATCTCCTTCACCAGCTTCAACAGTGTCTCCTGCTGCGCCTTGTCTCCTTCCTCCAGCTCCTGCCACTCTTTAGCTACCTCGCCCGCCAGGTGCCTACACACACACACACGATTACCATATCTGATATGTTTACTTGATTTATTTCTGCAACGTGGATGTGATGTTCGGTACCTGACGTATTCGTGGCCCCAGGATGCGAGTTCCTCCTGTGAGCCGAGCAGGCGGTATTTCAGACACTCTCTCTCGCCGCTCATCGTCATGGCCAGGACTGACACCACGTCAGCGCAGAAACGCTGAGAGCACACACAGATGGCTAAACTGATTCATTTTCTATAACAGCACCTCTGATAGAGCGAGTGCATTAATATAAACCTGCTATGTCATCGTTTCTACAGTAACAGCTCACTCACAGGGACCGACTGCATGGAAACTAATTTTTAAAAAAAACTTGCGTAATCGTGATTTTTTTGTAAAGAGAAATTGATTTAACGTTTATGGAAAGAATCTCCAGTGTCAGCAGTTGTAGTATCAACACACCTTGTTCTCGCCAGGTGCCATGCCCTCGTAGATCTCTTTGAGTTTGCCGTAGTGCGGCCGCAGGAACTTGAGCGGTTTGGGCACCGAGGTCATGGACGTGGTGGAGGAACGAATCTGCCGACGCAGCTCCTCTAGTGCAGGGCAATGGAGAGACGTGTCCTCCTCCTGAGACACACAGCAAGGAGAAGAACAGGCACGAGAAGTTTATTCAAGCTGAAATCGTGGTCATGTGAACCAAAATAGAGCCAAAAAAAAAAAAAAAAAGACATGATGGTATTATGTCCAAGTGCTTACATGTAAACATTTCAGTGAAAAATGTCAGTTTAAAAAAAAAAAAAAAAAAGAGCCTTTATAATATTTCAAAACATAGAAATTCATTGAATGCTGATAATTTATTGTCTAGAAGTAACTCTCTCCGTCATCTATGCATTTACTGAGGCTTTTAAAAATTCAGAATCGTGCCAAAACAAATCAGTTACATCTGAGAAAACAATCAAACAACTCTCTAATGAATCTAATGAATTAAATGATCCTCTAATGATTCTAATGAATCAGATGACTCTCTAACGAATCTAATGAATTAAATGATCCGGTAATCATTCTAATGAATCAAATGATCCTCTAATTAATTAAATAATTATCTAATGATTCTAATGAATCAGACGATTGTCTAATTAATTAAATAATTATCAAATCATTATAGTGAATCAAATGATTCTCTAATGATTCTAACGAATCAAATGATCCCCTAATTAATTAAATAATTATCTAATGTTTCTAATGAATCAAATGATCCTCTAAAGATTCTAATGAATCAGATAATTGTCTAATTAATTAAATAATTATCAAATTATTATAGTGAATCGAATGATTCTCTAATGATTTCATAGGAGTGCTTCATGGTTAATCTGACCAGCACCATGAACACATGAAGCGTCATTTTTTAACTTAATGTGGGGAAAATAGACTTCTCTGAACAATTATCTACAAATTTTTTATTTTATTGACAACTGTTTTTAAACAAGTCATATCAGTTGACTCTAATCAGGCCAGAGCGAGTAAATAAAATGAAAAATCTATGAACGTCTGTGAAAACTCTTTCCTTTCTGACCCAAAGTCTCTCGCTCTAAAGAATCACAAGATTCTGTAACAATCTAAAGGATTTACTGTGGGTTAAAAGATTCAAACAACTGATTCGTGGAAAAATAAATGTCAAACTTATTTAACAAGCAAAACTACACTTCATAAATACATATAAAATTAATTTGGGCATTTTTTAAAAACTTTAATTCAACAAAAATGAATAATTTCCAGTATTTACATTTCAGAAAGCTATAATCAAGCTCCTGATGTTTATCTATTTTTTTTTTTTTTTGCATTTTACCTCATTTGGCTGGTGACGTAAATGTAAATAACTGCAAATTCTCATATTCAGGTGATGAAAATCATTAATGTGTGTACAGTAATGAGAATATTGGTGTGCATGTAAACAAACTGAGTGACTCAATGAACAAGATTTCTTCTTTAGAAAAGCCAAAAACTCACACTCAGTCTCTCCACCATCATTTCCAGCTCCTCCTGCAGCTGCTTGTCCTCCTCTGACTGAAAAATATCAACAATGAACACACAGAATATTGCAGAAAATCAGTAAGAATCTTTATGAATGAATCCTGAGAGTGTGCATTAGAGCTAAACTGTGAGAATAAACACAATCACCTCGTCATTCATGAAGGATTTATTACTGCCTAAAATCTTCAGAATATCATTTATCTCAACAGAACGGTGTTAAATTATGGTCTTTACATGAACCTTTTGTTTTATAGCATCATTAAAGCGTCTAAATACGTCCATATACGCCATAATAAGTGCTTTATGCGCTAAAACCTCGACATTATGACTAGCGCTTCGTGCTAGCTTAATCGGCACGCGACAAAACCCGCCTCCCGCGCTGCGATTGGCTGACTAACTCAGCTCGTGCTTATAATCCCCCTGCTGATTGGTCAGTCAGTATGAACGCTCTACCAACAACAGTAACGAAAGTGACGTTTGCCGTAATACGGGTGGGGAAAAAACAATCCCGCTGCTAGCTAGCTAGCTAGGTCGTGCTAACAAACTAGGTTGTCATTTTACTTCAAACAAGATACAGTTCATAGTTGTTTTTTGATACAGAGATGATAGTGTTTATAATGAAAATAACGACACCTAGCTGATTATTCAGTCGAATTTAATAATGTGAACAAAGGAAAAAAAACAAAACAAAGAACAGCCAGCTAGCGAGTAAGAGATGCTAGTGACTAGCATAAAACTTGCATCTCAAATGAGTCCCTATTCCACATAAACACCACTACACAGAGTGAACACGTGAATTATTCTACACCCTGTGTAGTGCGCTTATACAGGGTATAACGAGTGATTTAGGATGCGGCCGGTGAATAAGCCGCAGCGCTAACGCTAACGCTATGGAGGCAGTGACTCAGGTAAATTAGCCCCGCTGTCCCAGCGTTCACACTCACCAGCTCCTGCTCCTCTTTCTTCTCTTTATCCTTCCCCGCGGGCTGTTTATCCTTCTCGTCCGTTTTCTCAGTTTGGGTTTTATCTTTATTCTTTGACTCCTCCATCGTTGCAAAAAAAAAAAAAAAATACTATATAGAAGATTTATCCGACAATCCCAAATAAAATAAAGCAGCCGGGTGTTTCGACTTCGACTTCTTCTACCACAGCTGTGCTGGTCGATTGGGTTGAATTATGAACTCGCACTGCCTCTAGCGGCCACACTGCGGAATTACACAACACGCGGGTTATTACATTAAATCTTCTCTGCCTCAGTGTTGCCATCTATCGGTGATTCTGTTAGTTTGAGAAGTTCAGCATGCCTTCTGTTAAGCTGTAATAATAATAATAATAATAATAATAGTAACAAAAAACTCAACAGAAACGTGTATATTTACTGATTTTGTTTTTGTTCACTTGTAACTATATTAACCTTTAAGCTCCTCCCAATTCACAGTCACAGTCAATATACAGTAGGGTTCAAAAGTCTGAAACAACACTGGAAACCTGGGATTTTCAACAAAGAAAGGAAATGTTCAATATCTTAAATATTCAGCATGCAATATTCTGTACTATTTCAATTCAATTCAACTTCATAGTGATTCTGTACAGTATATACAGGAGTGTGCAGTATAACAAAATGTCATTCACATAACGTATGTATTCAGGTGTGTAAAGTGCATTATGAACAGATAATAGATGTATTATGAGTGAATGCATTATAAGTGGCTGTACTAAATGCAAACAAAGTAGAGAGCTGTAAAACAGTTTTATTTATTTATTTTATTTTTTGGTTTATATAACCAGTAAGTCCCAATGAGATCAAAAATCTCTTTTACAAGAGAGACCTGGCCAAGGTAGCAACCATACAAACTCACAACACAATTAAAATGCAATATATGCAACATAAAAACAAACAAACAAACAAAAAAAAACCCCAGCTATTTAAACACAGAGACTTCTCAAGAAAAACAATCACACGCCTCCTTCACCCTTCACCACATTCTTTATGATGCCCTTAAATTCATCAATGGACATAAATGTGTCTAATGTTAAACCATTATTCCAAAAAAAAAAAAAAAATTATTCCATGTCCAAGGGGCATGACAGTAAAATGCAGTTTTCCCAGATCTGTCAAAACCCAGGGTACATTAAAAAGCAGCCGCCAGAGCTGAAACAAAGAAAAGTTTACCCAGTATCGCTTTATAGCTAAAAATATACCAGTGCTGTTTTCTGCGAGTGGTCAATGATGTCCAGCCCACCAAATCATAAAGAATGCAATGGTGAGTAAGAGACTTTACATTTGTAACGTAAGGACGCACGGTACACCGAATCAAGGCTCCGAGGAATGGAGGACGCTGCGTGCATATACAATATCACCGTAACCAATCACAGGCAAAAAAAAGTAGCTACCACGAGTTTCTGTCTTGGCATTTAAAGTAAAACAAGATTTATTTCTAAAATAAAAGTCAATCTTTACTTTGAGCTTCCTAACTACAGCGTGTCCCGTAGGGGAAATTAACGCTTTTTAGTAAAAAATGTAACTTTATTTACAAAACACCATCTACATGATTGCCATTTCTTTGTAAACACACACGGAGTCGTCTCTCGCACTCATGCTGAACTCGTGTTAACACATCTGGTTATGCATGTAATTGCACTTCGAATGCGTTCCTTTAAATGATCTTAGTGCTGTATCTTTTCCTATTACGCCATGGCCTTCTCGTGCCTCCACAGGTAAAAATCAAGTGGGCTTCGATCTGGATCTTGGAATATAACATAAACTATAAAAGGTATGAAAAATTTTGAAAACATTTTGCTAAAAAGTCTTAATTTCCCTTATGTATGGAGACTTTTGGGACACCCTGTAGATTAGCAATCTGTACGTTAAATAAAAGCTTGTCGTCTAGCCACATACCCAAGAACTTGTACAAGGATGTGAAAATACTAGCATCATCAAGCTGCTGTGAGCGAGCTTTTGAGAAGAGCATTTGTTTGAGAAGAACTTTGCTTTCTGAGCATTCAAAACCAATTTTAAACTCAACAGAGCAGTTTTTAATGACTTAAATGCAATCTGAAGCTCTTGCACTGCTTGTACTATGGAGGGAGCATATGTATAAATAACAGTGTCATCTGCACACAGGTGTAATTTTGCTTGAATGTCGTTACCCAAGTCATTATAAAAACAGAAAACAAAATAGGTCTCAAAATGGAACCCTGGGGGACACCTTTAGTTATCTCAACAAAATCAGATTTGGGGCTCGCTGCATAGACACACTCAGTTCCATCTATAAAATAATTTTTCAACCATTTAACAGCCTTAGCACTGAGACCAGCATTCCTATATTTGTTCAGCAGCAATTCGTGGTCCACTGAATCAAACGCTTTAGATAGATCCACAAATAAGGCGGCATAGTGCTGTTTTCTGCCCAAGGCACCAATGAGATCATTTGTCACAACCATAGCAGCAGTAATGGTACTGTGACCAGTTCTAAAACCAGATTGAAAATCGCTTAAAATATTAGTACCAAATAAAAATTGTTTTGCCTGCAAATTTACTTCAAGGATTCAAGGATCTTAGCCAGGACTGAAATTTTTGTAAATCGGATGATAGTTGTTCAACTCTCAGGGGTCTCCACCTTTAAATAAGGGGAGAACATAAGCACCTCTCCAAATTTTAGGTATGGATGTGGCTGCAACCCGAATACAGACGTTAAACGGAATTTGGTGTGCATGTAAACGTAGCCAATGTTTTCAGTGCTTTATAAACTTGAGCAACTAGAATAGGTTTAAAATCGAACAAACCCAGATTTCCGTCCTTTTCAGTGGAGGCAAAACATGCTAGATATATATTTACATTTGAGCTGTCAAATACAGACCCAGCACAGAGAAAGTGATTATTAAACCCACTGACCAGAGCGGCTTTGTCCTTTTTTTCCTCTGTGCCAACCAGAACGTGTTGACGCGACAAGGATTTCATTAATTTCCAGAATTTTGAAGGGTTATTTAGGGTCTCTGTAACTGATTTAAGATAAAACTCTGATTTGGAATTTCTGATCATTGAGGTACACTTATTTCTTAAGGTTCTAAACAGAATCCAATCAGCTGAGGAGTTTGAAAATCTAACTTGGGCCCATGATTTATTTCTTAGACGAATTAACTCTTAAAGACTGAAAACCAAGGATTGTCCCTACGACTGTTCCTAAACTTCTTAATGGAAACATGTTTATTAGAGATACACAAAAAGATTGAATGAAAATATTCCCATGCCAGTTCAACATCTGGAATCAGAGTTACTTTACTAAGATCACTGTAACACAAATCATGGAAAAAAACCTGCGCTTCAACGCCTTTTAAAATACAGTTGGGGTCATAAGTTTATAATGTTAATAATTAAAAAAAAAGGGGATAATAAAAATTGCATGTTGTTTTTTATTTAGTTCTGCCTTAAATAAGCTATTTCACATAGCAGATATTTACATATAGTCTTCTCGATGGCAGTGCAGATAAATAAATAAATAACAGATCAAAATGGAGGTAGATAAAGTGGCAGTGCAATATTTGTAGGTCGCTATTTAAATTCGAGTCAATTTGTGATCTTGAGGTCAGCTTTTCCTCGGGTCTTCTCTCTTCCGCTGAAGTGTGTGTTCAGATGACACTCTGATGGATATGACCTAACACGAATCGTCAGCTTTTACACAAACTTCTGGAGCTCGGGTGAGCACTGTCATTAAAGCAAAAGTAAATGTTGATTATTACTGGGTTTACATTAAATTTTATACTAACCTTTCAAAATGGCACGATAGATAGATAGATAGATAGATAGATAGATAGATAGATAGATAGATAGAT
>CM075016.1:4067074-4090280 GCA_037576675.1 Pangasius sanitwongsei | reverse complement strand
GAAACTCTTAAGCCTCTTAAAAGTCCTCCTCTCTACTCTTAACAATTTTTACCTTAGGAGCTGTTTTTAGGGCTAAGTTGTTTTGTGAATCATTTTTATCTTTACTAAGATTTAGTCCTAAATTTAAGGGTAAATTCTAAGAAAACGTCATAATTCTAAGAAGCCCAGATACTCGCCGCTAATGATCACAACAACTCTATTAATTTGAAATCCAACAAACCCGTCTTCACTTCTTAAAATTCCACTGACTTAGCTTGACATTTAAAGGTATTAAAACACAACAAGCTCCACACTGCATGTTAATCTTTATGGTAATGTTTTTCATATACCTTCATAATAAATGTGTCCATGAAGTCAGTGTAGAAGCCGTGGAGATGTTCACCCGGCTTTATCTGTAGTTACAGACATGCCTTAGGGAAACATCTGAAACGCCGCCCTGAGGGGAATGCCGAGGTTGACCTTTCATCTTCTCATTAACTGTCACATCGCATTACTTTGTTTTGATCTTTCATATGACTTGGAAAGTTTCAAGGGATAAAAAAGATGCACATTAAGGTTTAACGGCAGAACAACAACCAAAAACCATCAAAGCACTTTGTTCATTCCATCAGGTTCTCCGCACTTTTATATCTCCTACCAATTAGCTTGTAAGTAGAGATATCTTCATAAAATAATAATTAAAAATGCCTATCTAAATCCACACTGCAGCGGATGAATACTGTGAGTGCAGTTTGGAGGGATTAAGGTGAGTTTTATTGTGCTTTTTTTAAAAAAAAAATTATCGGGCCAGTTTATTAGCTAGTCATCTAAATAGATTGGTATATAAAATTGTCTTGGTGTATATATGTACATCAACAGTAGTTGCAAGTTTCTGATAGTAGTTTTTATACTAATATAACAATCTAGCCACTAAATAGTCAAAATTGGTGTCCTGGGACATCAACATCATCAGTGTCACTTGAGGAAAATCTTGAGTACACAATTAAGAACTGTTTCTGTTTTGCAAATTAGGTGTAAAACTTGAAATATTTACTATTTCATGTAATTAATTCATTCTCAAGTTTTACCCCGTATCTCAGTCTCTCTTTATCACACAATAGCCACCAATCTGAGAGCATGAGGGCAAACTAACCCTTGCTAACAATCCTGGGTACTGGTTTACACATCGTCTATATCCTAGACAAGCCCATCTCAAACCATTTCCTAGTAAGGCATGAAGGCTTTCTAAGATTTGTGTTCGTGTTTTGGACGTCTATCAGGTCGACTGACAGGAAATAAAGATCTTGATTTGAAAACAAACAGTGGCCTCATCCTCATAATCATCATAATCTTTTATTATTCTGGTCCATTCCTCTGACACTCAGTCACGCATTCAGAGCCGTCAGCTTTTTTTCCCTCTCCGTCAGCCTCTCTGTTTTTCATCTTCTCTTTTCCTGGTCATCACGTTCCCCCTCATCTCATCTGTCCATCTATCTGTCTCTTCTGCTCTCTCTTCTTTCATTCTCGAATGCTGACTCTCAGTCACTCGCTAATCCCTCGAGGGCTGAGCAGGATTGGTACAGAGGTGATGAGTGGAGTCGAGTCATCCACGCCGCATACTAAACACACACTTCAAACGCTCCGGGGTCTCGGATCAGCAAAGCCAAAATTGGCCATGTCACATTTCTCCATCTATTACCCATTTCTAGCAGGAACTGGCCATAGAACACATCATTAGTGTTTAGATGAGTTTAATAATACACCAATAATGTGTTAATTAAAAAGGAACTGGGGATCTGTGTGGATAGTTTTGGTTCTGTTTAGGCTTCCACAAGCCTTTTACAAATCTAAACATGTGTAACAGAAACATAACCAAGACATAAAATTTAAACATCATCATCATCATCATCATCACAACAAGTGACTTGTAAGATTCAGGGTGAAGGGGTGAAGTTACACTCTTAGAAATAAATAGCTCTTTAAGGGTTCATTGGATAATTAACAGTTGTTAGCCTTCTAAAGGGTTCTAACTGGAACCCTTTCTAATAGGCTTCCACAAGCCTTTTACAAATCTCAACATGTGTAACAGAAACATAACCAAGACATAAAATTTAAACATGATCATCATCATCATCATCACAACAAGTGACTTGTAAGATTAAGGGTGAAGGGGTGAAGTTACATTCTTAGAAATGTAGAACACTTAAGGGTTGTTCGCTTGTCCCAAGGAGCAATCTTTAAAGGTTCTATGTAGAACACATCAACAGAAAGGGTTCAGTCTTTGGGATGCCAAGAACCCGTAATTGGGTTTCTTGATGGGTTCCCTCAGTGGATAACTGTGGGTTCCTGGTATCCTAAAAGACTTCTATTTGGAACTCTTTCAAATAGGGAAACACTTTCATGTAGGGTTCTACATAAAACATCTAATGATTTTCTCAGAGAACAACCAAAGAATCCTTCATTTAGTTTCTTGATACTTGGTATAGTCCTAGCAAAAAGGGTTCTTCAAGTGTTCTTTGTGGATTCATTGGATAACTATAGCCTACTAAAGGGCTGTTTCAGAAAGGGAAGAGTTTTAGACTTTCCCTAGTAGGACAACCAAAGAACCCCTAAGAGCATAGCTTGTAAGAAGGTCTAATGTAGACTTAGACCCCTTAATTACCCAATGAACCCATCGAATATCAAGAACTTGTCAGGTGTTTAAAATTTAGCTAAAATCTCTATGTACACTCTTAGAAATAAATAGCTCTTTAAGGGTTCATTGGATAATTAACAGTTGTTAGCCTTCTAAAGGGTTCTAACTGGAACCCTTTCTAATAGGAAACACTTTCTTATAGGATGCTAGAACATCTAAGGTTTCTTTCAGAGGGACAACCAAACAACCCTTAAGACTGTAGTTTGTTAGAAGGCCTCAAAGAAAGAAATCTTTTTTTGGAATAACCTTTAGTTAACTCATGAACCCTTAGAGAACCCTTAAAGAACCCTTTTTTTCTAGTAGTGTATGCATTAGCTGGATAAGTGTGCGGGACAAACTCTAAAATTATTTGTAATTTTTTTTCTACTTAATGTCTAGGGTTTAACGTGTCAGGAGTTTAACGTTTATCTTCTTGGTACTTGGTACACTAGGTTCTTCAGGTGTTCTTTAAGAATTTATTGGAAAAGATTCGTCTACTTGCAATCTTTGCTATTTGAAAAGAAACACTATGTTCTACTTTGAATCTTTAAAGCTTCAACAAAACAGGAATGATAAATTTCCATTCTCTTCCTCTTAGATCTCTTTATTATCTCCTGAGAGACAGAATGATGTAATTGTTCTCTTCAGTTCACCATGGATGAACCTGTTAGGAAGAATAGTGAAAAAGCATGATCCAAAAACCAAGGTCACGTTGTTCTGACTGTCATTCTGCCAGGATGAAAGTGTGTGGTTTGTGTTCCTGTGAATGAGAGAAGAATGAGAGTGAAGAAAGGAGCATGGTTACTTGGCTAGATTAATCATTTATGACACCCATGGAAAGGTGGGATAATTGGGCTGATCTAGTTTGTTCTCAGAGTCTGAGGAGAACGTCTTTGGTGGACCACATGGATGAGTAGTGAGGAGCAGAAATAGCTCAAATCGTGGCCATAAGTAATGATTCTTTTATCCTGATGTGATTCCTTGAGAAGTTTTCCAATTTTCCAATCTTATGCACAATTAATAGGGATTTGTTCATTAATTGGGATACTTCATTTGAAGGGAACCTACATTAGGCATTCATAACACATTGATAAGTGGTGCATAAATATTTTAGAGAATGTAAAAATTGTTATGGCTTTGTATTTTTATTACAGAGAAGACAGAAGAACCACAATTCTCATTCTGGATCTGTTGTAATTTATTGTGAAGGTTATTATTTTGTTGTGATTAACAAGAAGTAAGAAATCTACAAATCGTCCACCTGTGATCTGACCATGTTTAAACTGTATTTACTGTATCTATGTCTTACACAAGCATGAAATCAACTGCTCTTAGTAACTGAAGCTTTAAATTGTACTTATTTCCAAAGCTGAATGAATGATATTAATGTTCTCAAACAGTAGTGGTAATCAAATTTATATGTACAACACAGTTAAAAAAGTACCAGGGTTGTTTTGTTAGCCTTTGGGGGCTCTAAGCATCGCCTGGCCTCTTTGCCCCTATCTTTTAATCGCCACTTTCAGCTTTCAACAATAAAAAACTAAAAAACATGAATCTGCATAAATTCACATACTTATCTTTTTTTTCTGAATCCCCAGTGAGCATTTCTCATGTAATCCTATGCATCCTAAGTCATACGTAAAGCTCCCAAAGTAAAAAAAAAATTCAAATTAACCTCCCGACCAATCGGGTGCAAGGTGGAGGTCAAGCAAAATAGAGTAAAACAAAAATGGAGTCTTGTTAGCGAGCGAATATGCAGTGAAAAAATATTTAATTAAATGTATTCCAAGATCACTGTAACTAAAAATAACAGCATATGTATGTTTGGGATGTTCACCAGTATGCGATGTGTTGTTTCACTTTAACTACGGCTGCATACAGCTCAAATTCTCTGGATTTTCTGCCTCCAAAGCTACAGCGAAGACAAACAACATCCTCATCACCAGAGTTACATCAATCTTTATTTAATGTGCATTAACGCTAATAATAAATCTAATCTAGCCAGAAAGCTAGGCTAGATATTGAGCTGATGCTAGCTAGGACTGGTAAGAGCATTGTTATGGTTACAGTGTGTGTGTGTGTGTGTGTGTTATGTGAGTCAGTTTTTTTCATATCAGCACAAAAAGTGCTCTGACCTGCAATTTTTCTGCTAAAAAAAATAGTAATAGCACTAAGCGTGAAAGCACCCTAAGATTTTGCGATGACTATGAAACACCCAGGTATAAACACCCGCATAGTGTTTGATGTCTTCTTATATTAACTTCTCCTATAGCAGTACTACCTCTCAACACACATATCCCATGAGGCAACTGCACATTCTCTACATCTTAATAAAGTCCTGATAGTTTTCAAAAAGAATTTCTGTGTATTCTGTGTATTTAAGTTTAACTTTATGATGGAAATACAGTCCACAGCCCCAGGTGTTGATTTTTTTATGCACATACTGCAATACAGCGGAAAAAAACTAGGTGTTGAATCACACTCGGAAAGTCTCCGGAGCAGCTGTCCAGGGACTGGGACCTTGTAAAGGCTTTGTTTTGTCTGTTCATTACAATAATTCGGTGATGTTTTGGTCCACCATATGGCTATTGTGCACCACAATGTCCCCATAAGGCCTTTGAAGTCTTGCCTTATCTCTTTTTTTTTCTTTTACACACCTACACAGAACACACAACCTAGTTACATGGATAGCAGCTCTCAAACATTTATCAGGAGCTGCAAATACATCAGTGACATCACAATTGATAATGACCTTTCTGAAATGGAATGAAATAGTGGCTTCATTTTCGTATATATTTTCGCAATCATTTGGAGTCCGTTTTTTTCGACCATGAAAATATTTATCTTCAGGTTGTTACACGATTCAACAGAGGAGGTGGGGAAGAATTGGAAGAATCAATAGTATCACTTTGCAGCAGGAGTTTTTTTTTTGCACAGGAAGATGGACAGAAAAAGCAGAAAGAGAGAGAGAGAGAGAGATGGTCCGTCATTCATTTTTACCAGCTGAGGATTCTCAGCACCTGGAGGATTCCTTCTAGCTTTACACTGAGATGCTTTCACTGTGACTGACACTAATTCTCCACCCACTGGAGCACAAGGACATAAGGAGTTCAGATGCCTGGCGAAAATAAAGACAGGAGAATCCTGAGACTGATATTTACCTCAACATGCCTCAACCGCTGTCTGAAATTCTGACTCAAAAGCATTAACCGGTAAATTTACTATGGACAGAATACAAATGAACGCATTCGAGCTAAGTTAAATACTGATAACTGCAAACATACATGATTTGCGTGTAAAAATGCAAATGCAAAAATAACACGTCAGCTCACCTAGATGTGTAAAATAGTGGGTGGAGTCAATGCAAATAGATTAATTTATCACCTGCAGCATGAAAGTCACTTTGGGAACAGAGATGTGTGAGTGAATTAACGCAACGTTTCAGTCAGGTGAAAACAAAATGATGTCATTTACAAAGTCTTAAAAATGATCAATTTCCAAGTCGTGCTTTAGCATCGGAAATGAATCAGAAAATTTTAGTGGAAGTTATTTCCTTGTCTTTTCAAAAAACGTAACAGAACAGATAATGTGCTCTAAATGGATACAAATACAGATATGAATAAGGCTGTAAGGCTCACTGGAATAATGCTGCTAAAATTGTTATATTGCCATTTGTTGCATTTCATAAAGATGCTATTGTTTGTAATTACTCATTAGTTAATCACATTTAGATCAGAACTATTTTTGGGGTGAGAGGAGCTGCATGATGTATTTACAGTGTTCATTCATTCATCTTTAGTAACTGCCTGGTCAGGGTCACACTGTAAATTAGGCTAATATTTTTATATTTTGGGAAACAGAAAAAAAAGAAAAGAAAAAATATATAACAGGCAGGTACAAGGACAGGATTTTAAAAAACAGTCCTTTAGTTAGAAAACATCTCTAATTGAGACCAATTATGAACTGAGTTGATGTAGCTGAGGTGGAGGAACTGTCAGAGCCTGAATTCACACTCCATGCTACATATTTGGAGTAGTACACAGATATAGGCACTGCATTACACAACTATATAAAGTATAAAGTATTGCAAAGGCGATGAAATATGTATATGAAATACATATAGCATGCACATATATTATGAACTGTAATGGCCACAATGACAGACCAAAAAAAAAAATAAAATAAAATAAAAAAAATAAATAAAAACCCTTTCACCAGACAGAGTGTATCAGCACGAGGTCTTGTCCAGGCCAAGCTACAGGATAATTCAGCAAGAAACCCTGATGACAGCTTTTATTGAACTGTATGATTCAGGGCCAGTGAGCGCATTGTGCAGCTGGCAAAGTTGAAGTCTGTACTTTCTGAAGTCCTGCTTTTTTTAATGTCTGAATGCCGGAGAGCTCTGAGGCAAACTCAAAATACCCACTCAAAAATATGATTTTTAACATAATAGGGAGCAAAAAAATCATAAAAACTGGCATGAATTCTGTGTGCATCGCAGTTTCCATAGCAATGAACATCATGTGCTTATGTGTCGGGTTTAGACCTGCCCCAAGCCCCCCCCCCCCCCCCCAGTCCCCCACCCTAATCCCCCACCCTAATCCCCCACTCCCCAAAACACTTTGTAATTGGTTTGTTCATTAATTGTGTTCAGCTGTTCAATGTTAGCCTACTTTTAGTTTGTCTAAATTACACCCTTGTGTCTCCTGGTGTGACCATTTTTCTTACTGTAATACTGCATTATGTTACATGTAATAGCAAAGCATTAGCAGGATAGTGTTAGCATGGCACGAGGACATGGAGGCACTTCTAATTTGCATCCTTATGCATATTTATAAACCTTTTTATTCTTTATGATGGTAACAGTGTAGAGGTAAGGCTACACATTAATCATTCAAAAGTTTATTTTTAATAGTTTAAAAAACCTGCTTAGGAATGCGTGTAAAACCTATCACACTAGACAAACCCCAGGACTGGAAAAAAAAAAAAAAGAAGTAAAATATAGTTGAAATGAAATATCCAGACTGTCAGAGTCATGGAGCTGATATGATATAAAATTATGTAAAATAAGTAACAATATGCAGCCTTGGAAAACAACAGAAAAGACAAATGAAGCAACATCTGATGTCCTGAATTAATGAGAGTGAAATCAAACCATTATGCATTTACAGACATGCATTATGTCTCTCTCTCTCTCTCTGTCTCTCTCTCTCACACACACACACACACACACACACACACATTCATTAGTGCTCACAAATGTCTACACATAAACATAGTTTGCATGAGTAATGCAATATCCAGGGCTGGACATCTCTAAATAAATCATTTGAGACACAGTCTGCTTGGACCACTGCATCCATCACTATGAGTTAGTGGCTTCCGAAAACAAATACACAGAACTCAACATTAATAAGAACGCTAACTGTGGAATAAACCACTGTATGTGGTGCTGTTATAGAAAAATAAACAACAATGGGGTGACCTCATGAAGCGGAGTTACTATTTCAACCCAGAAGTTGATTAATTTCCTATAACACCTCTTCCTCAAGTGTTTTATTTCTCTTATACCACAGCAATTTGTCAATGACTACAATTTTTATTTATTAAACAATCACTCAGCATGTTTTTTATGTTTATAGTTACATTTAATGTTGTGAAACATCTGCGAAAGTTCCTGTTATCACCTACCAGCTTATCAATCAAAATGACCAAGTGCATTCACAGCACGTTTATATTTACCCCCACCTACAAAACTCCAAAAAAGGCAAAGCTCACAGAGAGCTGAAAACAACAAAATGGCGACTAAACGGTCAGAGTGGTGCCTCCTAAGTGTGACGTGTGCTAAGTCTTCCAGTAATGCAGCTCAGCCACTGCAGCGCATCGGCTACCATAGTCACACACTAACGCCAATACTTGAATTGGATCGAATGGCTAGTATCATTTATCTTAATTTATTTTTGGATTTGTTTTGAAATCACCTTTTTCATGTAATTAATATGAAGCTTCTGAGTTTCACAAAGTGCTATCTGAAATAAATAAGTGATCTAAACTTTACAGAGTAATCCGAATATAAACTCATAATTACACATTTTGAAGCTGACCCATCGAGGAAATTTAAACATAAGACGTGAACATTTTTCACAATTTCATGTGTTCCAGCATGATAAATGAGATCCAATATTTTGTACTGAAAAAGTCATTTAAGGCTTAAAAACCTCACATTCTGTAATTTTTTATATGAGCAAAGTTGTAAAATTAGTTTTTGTCAATTAGAAGTGATTTATTAAGCTAGAGAAAGTAATGAAATTCACTGAAATGTGATACTTGCTCAATTACTTTACATTTGCAGCGATTAAATGGATTTCAATATTAATATTTCAATATCATGTAGCTTTTTGACTTTAGGGGTGGTTTAAGGGAATGATGAGACTGATTGCAATATTTTGAGTCTCTGATATATTTCTTTCTATGTGTGTGTTTGTATGTGGGAAACACTCCAGAACATCATATGTTTAATTAGAAAATGGTGTTTGTGTTCATGAATATAATATGCTTTGCATACGGTTTGGTATGAGGCAGTGAAATATTAATAGGATAAATCTCCTGCTCCGCTGCTCCACTTGGCTTTGTTCAAAAATCTAATCACGCCATGTTCTGTCATCCATCACGCTCATTTCGAATTTGCCGTAGTAATGAGAAACCTGATGGGAAAGCTGCCGTTCTCCGTCTCGGAGGGGGTTTAATATGATTTAGTAAAGCACAGAAAGTTTAGTTTATGAAGTGATACAAGTGCGTTTTAAAAGCAGTGGGAACTTAATTAGCTCTTAAGCACACAGAGGAGGAACTGCTGCTTTAATTATAGTTTATAATATACACTAGATAGAGAAATTGATAGATAAACACACGCCATTGTACTTTTTTAATGTCTTTATTTAAGATCCATTAGTCGCTGTATACACTTCCTCTGGATGTTTTAATTCAACGTTTTAATGTCATGTTTCAGGTTAAGTTAGCTAATCTAAAGACGGGACGGCTTGTAACTTTTAAGATGACTGATGAAAAATCTGGTCCGTTAGTTAAAAATGAATATTCAGCCAATCTTTTTGATATTTTGATATACTTGATAGAATTTTTTCATGTATACCAATAAGCTAGTTCTAAGAAATTAGTAGCAGCTGATCAGAATAAAGTCACGGTCACAGCAGACGAAAATAAAATCCATCTAGTGAAAATCCCTGTCCACTTTTCATTTCATATCCACTTCCTCCAGTTTCACTTCACGAGCTCGTCTAGATAAACTTTATCTAAGATGTGCGCCAATAGAAAACAAGTGCAGGTCATTTTGTACGCCAGGTCATTCTGTAGCACTCAACTGATTATTATTACTGTTTTATACAGTACATGCTTTAGTGACTGATTATCATAAACTAGCTAATAATATTGTATTTAACCAGCTAACAAGCTAAGATTAGTCACCATAATGTCTCTCATCACTTACAAAACCAAAACTAGCAGCTAGCATCAGGACCACGGATAATTGCCTGATTTTACTCCATCACAGAGAAGATATTCACCTGACAAAAATCCAGTGAGGATGAATTTTTTTTTTCTGACGAATCTTTTCAGCTAGATTTCTAGGGCTAGCTGACTAGCTAGATAGATACAGAACTATTGGCACCCTTTGCTAGAAAGATAGATAGACAGATCTATTGAGCTATTGGCACCCTACAACCATTTTCTCTCTTTGTATTTTTTCTCTTTCTCTTAATTTTTTTATTTTCATGCATTCATTCCTATTTTGATTTGTGGATGTGAACAGGCAAACATATTTTTTTTTCTCTTCATATAATTAAAAAAAAAAAATTATTTATTTATTTTAATTTAAATGTTATTTTGGGGTTAATTTAAAAAAAAAGAAAGGTACACAATATGAACAATACAAAGACAAAAGAGACTATACAAGATCATATACACTATATAGACTATACAATAATCAGAATGTTCCTGAAGGAACAGGAAGAAAAGTTCTGTTTGTCCAGAAGAACCTCTTTGACCCATTTCTGTCATCAAACACTTATGAGTCACTGCTGGATCTGAAAAGCTATTAAAGGTCTGAGATTTACTCTGTAAAACCACCACTTTGACAGAATTCATGTTCTCATGGCCACAGAATGAAACCTCTTGCTATTTTGTTGAGGAAACACAAACACTGAAAGACGAAAAAGAGGTGAGAATTCAGTAAAGCCATGCAGAGAGAGAGAGAGAGAGAGAGAGAGAGAGTAATTATTTTCATGCTAGCTAGTACATGCATTTCATTTGTACCACAGTTCTGCCTTTTTTCCCCTAATCTTCACAAGGGAATGATTAGAAGACAAGTCATAACCATCTGAATAAAAATCCTCAGATAGATTTATACATTTGTCTATGAAGATTTCTTCTTTCTAAAAATAGGTGTCTCAGTTATATATGTATATACGTTTCCAGCTTGGCTCAGTGCGCCGCTTTTCCTCACAGCCACTCGCTATTTCATCTTATAATCACAAAGCCATAAACAATATACAATATGTATATGTATTTTATGGAAATCTTGTTCTCAAAAATGTCTTTTGGTAAAGATTGAGTTATATCTTTTGGGAAAAGAGGATTTGCACTCTTTCTTCAGTATAAAGAAACAAAAACAAAATTGAGTTTAAAACACAGAACAATAAAATATACATTAGATGATGTTTAAAAGGACATGTTAGAGAATTGAAGCGTTTCTGGGGCTTTTCATTAAGTTATTGAGTTCGTAGCACTGGTTCAGCTTCTATAGATATTATATTCATGTCACCTACTTATGATTAAGTGCAATTTGCATGCCACGCCCCCTATAGCAAGTGCATATAATTAGGGTAAAAACAGTTCAGCTGGTATTAAAATGAGGTGTGTAAGGTACACATAGTACTAAACTAATCAACTAATAAACTAATCCTGCAGAAAGATGCTGAAAATTTGATCTTTTTGTTCCTGTTTTTATATATATACAAGGATGTGTAAAGAGGCTTTTGCACAAAGATTTCATATTAAATATTTCCTTTAATTTCCACCTTTTTTTTAATGGTTGATTAATACAGCGATAACCCTGATATTTTTAGACTAGGCTATCATACTGTGAACCTTTCAAACTATACCGCTCCTCATGATTGGAAAGAAATCTCTAGATATTACCAGAAATAATGGCTAAACATACCACGAGATACTGGACCTTCCAGTAATATCTGGTAATGAATAGTAGCAGTCGGATTGCCACTTTGAAAATTGTTTAGGAATTGATATGCATGATTGACGGTGAATCCGAACTGTAGAGGTAGAGGTATAGAGGTATATTCCTGATTTAGGTAAACAATAAATAGCTAGCTACATTTGTGTAGCTGGTTCATTTAAGTAGATCTCCTGGGACCGCTGCTAATGAACACAACACCAATAAACTAGCTAGGTAGCTAGTTCACTTATCTGTAGGAGGAACAGCACTTCGGTGGGAAATGAGTGAAAGCTGAAGTATGGATGTTTGCTTGAATTATTGCGAGCTGTATTTGCTGCCATTGTTCGCTACGTCATCTGAAGCCTTGAAACACTACTACGTACGCTTCCACAATCGTAAACAAAAGAGTGTAAAAAAGGTCCATGAGACAGATAGACATTTCATGTTAAATAATAGCACAGTAATGAGCAGGAACACAAGCAGCAGGTGTTAGTATTCAGTGAAGTTGGAACACTAGAGGCACGCTGTCATTGAGGAACCTGAAATCTGAAATGTCCGTGGGGGATCTGCTGGCTACGAAGGCAGGAGGTGATAAAGTCCAAAGGTGTAGTGTCTCACAGCACCACAGGCACCAGTAGAGAGTAGATTCTTGGAAAGAAGGTGAAATTTGACACAGAGTTTGGCTGCATTTCTTGGATGGCTGTTGGAGGTTAACCCTCAGGAGTCGAGAGCTCTGCCAGCAATGCTTGGCAACATCAGATGAACTTTGTCAAAATGCAACAACAATATTGACTGTAGAATTTTTCATGGTGTAAGCTCCTGGCAGTGTCTAGTTGGATTAGTAATGCTAATTTACTGGAACCGGGTAAAGGAATGTGGTTTTATTATCATTGTCAAGCTGCATTTTTTAAATAGTTCTGTTGTTAAAACTTTTTGTAAAATTCCATTTTTATACCTGATCCAGATTTTTATGATTGCAGAAAGAGATCTGGAAGCTGATGAAGAACCTAGACCTAGTTCCAGGGGCTTTTTTAATTATATAGCATTTTTAACAATAGCCATTGTCTCAAAGCAGGTCTACAGTATTCAGGTGAGATTATCCACTGAAGTACATGTAAGACTGGGATTAAATTGAACAGAACAACAGAATAGTGTTCCTCCTATCTTCTTGAGATTGCAAGTTTGAATCCTGACAATTCCATGGCTATCCATCGCTGGGAGCCAAGAGAGCTAAATTGGCCGTTCTCTCTGAGTGGGAGGGGCATACTCTCTCTCCTCCATTAGTCTCATTGACACTAGCCAATCGTGGGCATCTGTTAGCTGTATGCGGAGAGATTTCCTCCGAGTGTGTTATGCTGAATGAGTAGCAGTTTGAAAAGATGCGGTTGGCATCTTTTTTTTTCTCCTAGGAAGCACAAGATTGCCTTCATCCTAGCTGTTGTATGATAGGAGAGAGCTGACTGATGGCCAAACTGGGGATAAAAATTCTCAGCAAGGGGTCTTACTTTCATGAGCAGTGGGTGAATCTGTTCCTGGACGTTTCCTGAACAAGGCATGGATTAACTGCATGACATGACATAACTCTAGAGGGCTCAGACTGGGGCAGATGTATGAAGCTCTCCACTGCAAGAGCTTTTCCCATATACATTCTGTCCCCTTCTCCAAAAAACCAATTTCCATAAGCTAGCATGAATCAGTGGGCAGTGCTGAATAAACCGCTCTGTAGAGCAATTCTTGTTCATGCGGCAGGTTGCTGAAGGAAATGAGCTGGTTCAGGGTCAGAGAGTCTTCACAACAGGCCAAATCTGTCTGCACTTCCTCCATAAATCCCAGCAAAACACACTGATGATTGCCTTCACATGCCAAACGCTGCTAGAAGCTCAGTCGCAGAATGAGGACAAATTCTCGTTCCTGTGTCTGACCATAAGTCCCTCTTCAGCAGCTTGAGACATCCATGAACAAAGGCATAAATATGTCAAAGCATCATGTCTAACAGTTATTCTCAAATACAGTACGGATTACTGGTGTGTGTGCATTACATATTACAAAAAGCTCTCGAGTCTCCTTTACTTGTTTTTCAGATTCATTTTGGGGCTAAAATTAAAAAATGATTTTCAGTGATTACTGGGCAGATTACAGATCAGTGATAGTGCCTGATGTATTGCCAGTATGGATCACTATGTGTTCTTTAAAACTAGCAAGAAGGTGCGGTTTAAGAATATTTCAATCAGCCAAAATTTATTTCTGCATATACTGAGCCCAATTTATTATATTAAAGAGAACTCCAGATTACACTACTTGGCAAAAAGTCACAGCCAAGTCAAGCCCAAAATGGCAAATATTAAGCTTTTAATGATCTTAACAACAAATCATTGGTCAGAAAATGAGCAAGTATTAAATAAATGCACTCCTGAGACCTCCTCTGCCACCATTTGCTCATTTCCTTTTGCTGTTTGATGTAAAATTCAAACTAACACGTCTAGGTGTACAAAATTTTCCAACAATATTATCTGGGATGTTTTTTCTTCTTTAAAAGATTAGTCATTATTTGGTTACCTGCCACACCTGATGCAGCCCATCAAGGGCCACAAGGCTTAAACATTTAAAGAAATCTAAGCTAAACGCTATCCCATACTAAGTTCCTTCGTCTATTTGTTTAACTCTTGCTAATTTCCTGACCAACGATTTGTTGTTAAGATCATTAAAAGCTTTATATTTTGCCATTTTGGCTTATTATTTTTATTTTTATTTTTTGCCCAGGAGTGTACACATCTTAACCTGTCTGTAGAATAAAAACTTGTACATCGAGGTCCACTCTGTTCACACTGAAATGTACTGCCATGACTTTTTTTTCTTTTCCATAATTTCAAGACCACTGTTTTCAAGAGGATGAGGGATCAGTTCTCTGGATCGCTCCCGGGCTCGAAACCAGCTTTTATACTTCACCAAATGTACTGAACATTCTGGGCAAACAGCACAGAGTCCAGGAAAAAAAGCAAATGTTAAAACCTCCTGAATTTGAGAAAATTCTAAATTTGGACTTTAAATAAATCAAGCACAAGAGCTTAAAAAAAGCACATCCTGCCATACTGCCTTGCATTATTATTTGATGAAACGACCAGCAATCCTTTTCGGAATTGCTGTTGGATTATCACATGCCTGGAAAAACCCTGATCCATTCACGGGTGAATTTTTGTCCTCATAAACATGTCTTTTTTTTTTCTCCTGAAGAATTTCAGCTGAAAAAAATTGTGCTTGCACAAAGTGATAAAGCAGTCGATTATGGTTGAAAATGTCGCTGCTGGAACATCACTTGGAATATCTGCGCCTCGAGCTAAACGGCGCTTCGTGTGTTTTTCTTTTTCTTTTACTGGCCCCATGGAAATATGATGTTGTTGTGGTTGTTGTGGTATGTGAGCGCTTTAGATAAGATTCATGGCACAGGAGTGTGTGTTGCTCCTCTTTATGTAATGTTGATGATTCACACTGCTTTAAAACGGAACGTTCGTCTTATTATTTACCTCAATGACGAGCGTCCTTATCTCAGCTGTAAGGAGTGTGTGGAAGAGGAGATGATATGTTATCAAAGCAAAACTGTGCCGGCTCTACTATTTTCTCCATTACGGCTAAGCGACAGGCTCCATGTTATCTCAGAGTGCTCCGCTTTTATGTTTGAAGGGTCATAGATGTAAAGAAATAAACACCGTGTGTGTGCTGTTATAGTAAAATACTGAGCGACAGGGTGGTGTGATGAAGCCGAGTTACTGCTACCACACTGAAGTTGATTATTTTCCTTTAACGTCCCCAAGTGTTTTATTCCTCTTACAACACAGCAATTTGTCAACAATTTTTTATTTATTAAAGAAAATAAGTCATACTTTTATCCAATATTTGTTACATTTAATGTTGTGGAACCTCCGTAAAACAAGTTAGTTTCTTTTTATGTCTCTCTCTTTTTATGTCTCTCTCTCTTTCTCTCCTTATCTCTTTCCTTCTCTTTCTGTCATTCAGTGAGTGCTGTTAACAGGATTTACTTTGCTTATCAGCGTGATTTAGCTCTGCTCTGCTTTGTAACATCGCTTCTTTATCTGCACACAAACACACACACACACACACACACACACACACACACACACACACACACACAGACAGTGCTGCAGCATATCATAAATTCATCCCTGTTTCATACTGCAGTCACAACAGGCAACCCCTATACTATCTATCTATCTATCTGTCTGTCTGACTGTAAGGAGATTTATTTATGGAAGGAGTCACCAGTGTCAGTGCTTTGTAACAGAGGTAAAACTGTAACACCTTCAAGACAGAGGAGTTTACGCTTTGCGGTTTCTCAGTAACATGACAAGCTGTGTTTTTGGTCTTATTAATTTCAAGGGAGAAAAAAAGAGAAGCTGGTGAGGGAACAACTGTTTATAGCTGCTATAACGTAAGTGAGAACACAACATTAAATGTAACTATAAATGGATAAAATGTATGAGGTGTCGTTGTTTAATAAATAAAAAAAAAAAAAGCTGTAATCATTGGGAAATTGCTGTGGTGTAAGAGTAAGAGGAATAAAGCACTTGTGGATGTGCTGTTACAGGAAAACAACCAACTTCAGGGTAGTAACAGTCAATGTAATAAACATAAATATAAAGAACCGGCTGTGTTTTAATAGTCATATTTCAATATCATGTACCTCTCATAAACACCCCAAAAAATCATATGTTTAATTGGAAAGTGGTGTTTCTGTTAAAAACATATGTATGTAAGTTTGTATATGATTTGGCATGGCGGAGTGATGGGTCCAAAATTAGAACATATACAACTAACAAAATTGGTAGCTACAAACCTACTGTCAGGTCAACTGAGTCAGCAAACTCCATTTCCCAACACACACCATGGCTTACAAACATGGCCGCCCTGGACTACACTATTCAGAACTCACACACCTTGCCACGTTCACAGTCACCAGAATTTTGATTGAGCACACCTGTTCCCAATTGCACACACACACACACACACACACACAAAAGGACTCTTTAAAAGAGACATTCACTCACCACAACCTTGTGAAGTATACACACTGTTGTACTGTGTTAACTGTCCTGGTTTGACCCTGCCTAATCTCTTGGTTAACGTGCATTCTCTTTGCCTAGTTTATCCTGTTTGCCTACAGCCTAAGCCTATTGTTGTGACCTTGAACCTGCCTAACATTTTGGATTTGTCTGAACTGCTCTCATTAAAGAACAATAACTGCAATTTCATCTGTCTCAGCCTTTCTTCCATGACACTTATGTGGTGAGTTCACTGAACTGTTTAGTGCTCATAAAATTCCTTTAACTTTTAGCACAGCACAGCATAACCAATTAATCCAAATAACCTTTGGGTATCTGTCCTAAAGGTTCAAAGATGTGACCTCGAGCTAGCTTACAGTGCACAGGAGGATCCATTAAAGCCAAACAGTGTGAGCTCTCCACACACTCAGATGCAGGTTAGTTAGACTGAAGAGACAAAATCTGCCTCTGGATTTCAGTCTTTTGATGTTTTTATGTGCTAGTGTTGTCATAGAATAACAATTTTTTGTACTCAATCTTAGACAGAACTATAATGGGCATTGTAATGAATGAGGGAAAAGCTATCTTTATGTGCAGTGAGGCGCATGATGCAAGTGTGTAAAGCCAGAGTTTGATTTGTTAAAGCAATCCATAATTAGAATTGTAACACATGCAAAAGGCAAAACTAGGACATACACAGAAATTAGAATTGAAAAAGAATGCTAAGAAGTAATGGTAAAAAAAAAGCATGATCAGACCTTGCAGTTAAGCATTGATACTATACATAGACAACCTAAACAAGACCCAACACAAAACAGGTAGACAAAAAACTAGCAACATAGAATTTTGGGAATAGATGACTCTGGGAATATAGAACCAGGTCAACCTAGGCCAAGGAAAAATCTGACACTGGGAACATCGGACCATGGAAAAATTGGGACCCAAGAACTCAGGACTGTATGAACATACAGCATGGGAATAAATGTCCTTTGAAACACAGGACCGTGGTAATAAACATCCTTAGATATAGGATCCTGAGAATATAGAACCATATGAGCATAGAATTCTGTGAATAGCTGGCACTGGGAACACCGGGCCTTGGTAAAATTTGGTATTCAAGACTCTAGGAACATAGAATTTGGGAACAAAGGGCACCAGAAACAAATGCCCTTTTGAAAAAGGACTGGTAACAAAGGACCCTGAGAATACAGGAGTCTGGGTATATAGAACAATAGGAATATAGGATTCTAAGAATAGTTGGGACTGGGAGCATAGAATCCAGGAAATAGATGGCACTAGGAACATAGAACCCCAGGAATATAGGATTCTTGGAGTAGATGCCACTGGGTACATACAACTCTGGGAACATTGGTTCCTGAAAACATCAAGGAACATATAACATGGGAACAAAGGGCACCAGGAACAGCATGGCACCATGTCTCTTGAAACATA
This sequence comes from Pangasius sanitwongsei, assembly GCA_037576675.1. Taxonomy (NCBI): domain Eukaryota; kingdom Metazoa; phylum Chordata; class Actinopteri; order Siluriformes; family Pangasiidae; genus Pangasius; species Pangasius sanitwongsei. The sequence goes on along the minus strand of CM075016.1, from coordinate 4,071,877 downwards.
GGACTGTGGAAACAAAGATCCTTGGAACACAGAACTCTGTGAACACAGATTTTTGCGAATAGCTGGCACTGGGAACATTGGACTTAGAAACATAGGTCCTTGGGAATTAGAGCCCTGTCAATAGGCGATCCCAGCAGTGTAGGCTTGGGAATAATGCAACACTGTGAACATAGTACCTTGGGAAGAATTGAGCCCCTGGAACTCTGGAACATAGGAACTTGGGAAAATAAAATAACAGAAGAAATTACCTGTGTAACACAGGACTGAGGCTATAAAAGGGCTGTGAGTATACCGTCTCCTGGGAACATAGGACCACAATAAGATGTCACAACAAAACAGAAGGGTAAAAGTAGATCAGCTAATCAAGAACCAACACAAAACAGGTGAACACAATAATGTAACAAACCAGTGACAGGATGGGGCGGAGACAGGATTACAACAGACATAAAAAACAAAAACAAAACATAAGCACACAGCACTTGTTGCCATGGGAACTGCAATGTGAGGGGGAATATGTGACCGCTATGACCACTAACCCCAGCTTTCATGCAAACATTAAACATTCGGAAATTAAAATGCTAAATAAATCCAGCTCATGCAAATCTGATTAATATAAATGCAATCATGAGCTCATGCTCTTTCTCTTGGGCTTGATTGCGGATAAGAAGGTTTATATTTCTGTTTCTTGATTTGTGTCATCATTTTGTCATCACCTCAAAATGTCAAAACGCATGAGAGAGAATTTTTTTTTAGAAAGGCAAAATGAAACCTGTAAAAACCCACACTAAGCGACATGACAAACAAACCTTAACCATCTGCCATGACACAGCTCTGATGTACTCATCTCTCTCTCTCTCTCTCTCTCTATTATTTCTAAAAATGGTTCCAACACACTGGGAATAGAAACAATTTGTCACAAGGCTGTGAATATCATAGGCTTTATTGAAGGACGTTTACGTGAAACATTAGGAGTGATTAGTTAAGTGAGTTCAGTGAGATCACAGCGAGAACTTCATACCATCACACCCTGTTCTCTTTCACACTACAACGGCTTTCAGTTACAAACCCTGACACTCATGATTTTATCAAATGGCTTTTTATCCGAAAAATGTATAAAGTTGCACTTGGCTTCTTCGTAAAGTTTTCACAAGAAAGTTTTGACTGCACATGTTGTCCTGTATAGTATATGTGTGTGCATATATGTATATGTATATATATATACACACACACACTATATATAGCGTTATATATAGTCCTACTAATATTAGTATTATTTACGTATATTCTTTCCCTGGTCATTCTTTGCCTTAAAACCAAAAATCTAAAAAATTCCCCCTTTTCAGCTTTATTTTTAAAAATTATTTTATTTTATTAAAAAAAAAAAGATATTTTATCTTTCAAAAAAAAAATCTGTTGCTAAAGTTCCCACTAATTTCTTTGTCCTATTCTGTAATTAATTATAAATGTATTATTCATTCAGATCTTGATCGTTTTAATTACATACTGTACATTTTCATGCCAAGCCTTTGATTGATACAAATCTCATGCAAAAGTTGTACGAATTCTAATGAGTAAAAGTGATATTATAGATTTTTACAATAGCAAGTTCCTATAATATATTATACTATACTAATAAGTCGAAATATACTATACTAATTAGGTCAAAATGCTATAATACATCATATAAACATGTCGAAGTGCTAACTCAAGCCTTCATAATGTGAACATAACCATCTTTTCCATATGAGTTAGAACCATTAAACCATTGTTTTATTTTTTTTATCCAACCCAGCCTCACAAAAAATTGTAGGAATTCTAATGAAAGAGGGAAATTTTCTACAAATTATATTATAAGAAATGCTGTGACCACTAACCCCAGCTTTCATGCTAATTTTAAACGTTCATAAATTTTAATTCAAGACGGCTTGTGCAAATGTGATTAATATAAATGCAATCAGGACCCCAAGCTGTTGCTTTTGGACTTGATGATCAGTAACAGTGTGAAAGCGTAGGAATCTCAGATTTGTGGTTTCTGAGCTGTCATTTGTCATCATCTTAAAACGACAAACATGACAGCGACAGAGCCTATTTTAAGAAAGGCAAAATGAAACCTGTAAAAACCCACAGTAAGTGACATGACAAACAATTATTAACCACCACAGCTCTGATGTACCCATCTCTCTCTCTCTCTCTGTTTCTCTGTCTCATCTGTATTTCTGACTACACTTCTAAAAATGGCTCCAACACACTGTCAAAAAAAAAAAAAAAAAGTCTCTGGCACATCACTGTGAATATTCTGCACTGCCGTGCCAGGCTTTATTGAGAGACATTTACGTTCCGTACTTTATTTGCTCGTTATCTTTATTCCTGTCACCAACAATAACAATTCGGGACACACGAATAATTAAGTAATGAAAAGTTTGATTGTAGTGCGATTGTGGTTGCTAGTGAGATATTGCTTTTATACAACAGTTCTATAAACAAAAAATTAATATCGAGTGAACGATATTTCATACACAATATGGCCACTTTATTATTTTTGCTACGATGACTGAAATGGATCCCGAAGAAGCCGCAGTCACTGATAGCCTGTCAGCTAGCAGGCTAGCTAGCTGCTCGTTGGGACTACATTGTTGTGTACATTCCTGTTAAAGATGCATCTGGTGAAATTGGCTTCCCTTCGTCCTTTTCATCATCATCATCAACTGACGAGCTTTCATATTTCAAGTCAAATATTATATTTATATATAAAACTCTGGGAACATTGGATCCTGGGAATATAGAAGTCATAGAGACCTCAGGAACACAGGATCCTTATGTTCTAGATTAATGTGAATCATAGGAATCTGGGAATGTAAGCACATCTGGAATCTGGAAGCACAAGACAGTGACAACAAAGGCCACTTGGTGTCCTGGGAGCATAGAATTCTTGGAACAGATGGCACAGGGAACATAGAAACCTCAGAACATCGCACCCTGGGAACGGGATGCTCGGAATGGAGGAGACTGTTCACGTATGGCCCTGAGAATATGGGACACTGGGAACATTGGATTCTGGGAATATAGGGCTCTACAACATAGGGTTGATCCTGAATGTTCATTTTTGCAGCCACAACAAGTGTTAGCCCAGAGTGGGTTAATTGTGGATGAAGGCCTGGTTGCTATGCGGGCTTGTTTCCATGACGGAAATAGAAGAAAATGGATCTACATTTCGGCAACAACACGTCCATTATGCCATGCTGCGGAGCCCTTGTGTGTTAAGTCTGAAAACACTTCCTGCTCTTTGTTATTGCTTACATGTTTCCTTATTTCAGTTGAAAAATGTTCAAAACTTCGGGTCATAGTGACTCGATTTCCCAGACGCAGTAAATGGAGTGCATCCTGAGTGCTTTTAAGAAGAAAACAATACTGTAGAGAGGTAAACAAAACAAACGGATAAAGAAAAGCGTGCTGTAGTGCACAGGGTTTATGCGCTAATTGATTTTATTTTGCTTTCAGATAGCATGCATTAGCAAAGAAACTATGTCGCTGATGAATAATGCACAAATTTGTCTCTGTGTGTGTGTATATATATATATATAGTATGTGTGTGTGTGTATATATATATATATATATGTTTTGTGAACCTGAGAGACGGTTACCAGCATGGTGTTTTTTTTTCTTGTAGCATAGTCTGACACACACACACACACACACACCTCCCCCTCCATCCCTCCCCCCTCCCCCACCACAGACACATACATACAATCCCTCCTCATTTTGTAGCAGGGTGACAGGCTCCTCTCTGAAGCTCTCGTCACACTCTGTCGTTCTGATGGACCACGTCCACTTGTCAGGTGGATGAAGACAGATTTCTCCATAGTGCTTCTTTTGTGTGTGTGTATGTGTGTGTGTGTGTGCCTCAGACGCCTCAGACAGAGAGAGAGAGAGAGAGGGGAGCAGAGGCATTTCCTGCCACACACACTCTAATTAATGCAACGAATTTCAGCCATGTGCGCTTGCATGCATATGCATTAGGCCTTTCGGTAAAAAAAGGACCGCAGCGCACCTAACTGTTAAACAAAACAAACAAAAAAAAAAGATTTCCTTAAAGCGTAAACACAATCAAGCAAACACTTTGTTATGTAAATACCATAAATTCTTAAATATGTATTCAGGGAAGCCTTATGTTCTATTAACAAAAACGAATAGCATGAGATGATGAGGTTATTAACATAAACTAGCATCCCACTCTCTTGATCACACAGTCTGAGGATTAATGCTCAACAATCAAACCTGTTCTAAATTCTTCGAACAAAAATTTCTGTGATATCTAATTAAAACTACAGCGAAGAACATTACTGTTCCCCGTAGTTAGTTGTTTTTTTTTTAATCTGTTTATAGTTACATTCAGTGTTGGAGAACCTCTGTGAAACAAGTTCTCACTTATGTTATAGCAGCTATAAACTGTAGTTCCCTCACTAGCCTCTCTTTTTTCTCTTTCAAGCAGTTAATAAGACCAAAAACACAGCTTGTCATGTTACAAACCGCAAAGTGTAAACTCCTCTGTCCTGAAGACACTGGAGACTCCTTCCATAAATATTAAATAAACATCTCCTTACAGAAAACTTCACCATATCAATAATTTACACACGTTTTTAAATCGGTTTATTGCTAGTGGAGCATCTGCTGTACAAGTCCCTGTGAATGAGCTGTTCCTATAGAAACGATAATGTATTAGAACAAGCATATATATATATATATATATATATATATATATATATATATATATACACTATATTACCAAAAGTATTCGGTCACCTG
>CM075016.1:4041129-4056257 GCA_037576675.1 Pangasius sanitwongsei | reverse complement strand
TGTGTGTGTGTGTGTGCATGTGAGAGAGAGCTAATGGTCTTTATATAAGCAAAACTCTCAGCCTGAAAGATTAGCGTATATATTGAAAGATGTATGATCTGGTTTCCTTTCTGTCATGTGTGTGTGTGTGTGCATGTGAGAGAGAGCTAATGGTCTTTATATAAGCAAAACTCTCAGCCTGAAAGATTAGCGTATATATTGAAAGATGTATGATCTGGTTTCCTTTCTGCAGTGTGTGTGTGTGTGTGTGTGTGTCTTCTTAAACATTGACTATAAATCTGAGTGACAGGAAACGCTGCCATGTTTTAGACTAAGTATCTGTAGAGGCTGTTGGAGTATTCTTGAGTTTATTATGTTTTGAATCATGTCGTGCCACTTATTCTGGCAGTTACAGACATAAACACGATACATGAACATGAAAAGCAAAGTAAGCCAAGGATTTGGACTTGATGGAGCTTCTGCGTTGAAAGGAATGCTTAAAAAAACACTTGGTGTGTCATGTTGTTTTTATAGAATATTAATCAACACTTTCCGTACTATCAGAATCCACAATCATTATTTTACTTTAACATTATTTTTACTTTTACTTTAATAATATAAGGCATATAACATATGACAATATATATAACAATATAAAAATAGCCACCTTATAGTGATTTATGATTATAAAGGCTTTGTAAAGAGTGTTCAAGTGAGAAATCTTGTAACATGGTGTACGGGACTGATTAAAAGATCTTAACGTAACTAAGGGAACTGTAGATTAGCCTCCGTATTTATTTCAGTAGTGATGTAAAGGCTTGCTGATTTTATTTAACAACCTAGCGAGTTACGACGCTAATCATTCACCCACGCTCTCTCTCTCTCTCTCTCTCTCTCGCTGTCTGTCTTGTGTGTGACATCATCATAAGTCTTAATATCAATATCTAATCAAGATTTTAATCTGGTTATCCATCTCAGACCAGACTTTATTCTTCGATAACTCAAGAAGACTATCTAAAAGTCACTCGCAGATCTCAAGCTTTAAAGATAACAAATCATTGATTTGTTTTTATTTTATTTTTATTTCGATTTATTTTCTTCCAGGATTTACACGCATACATGAGGAGGGACCGTATGTAACAGAAGACCTTTATGTAACACTCTTTTTTAATAACACTCTATTAAATTAATTCTCCTGCTGCTCTCCCAGAGTTCTCCTGCTGTTCTCCCAGAATCCTCTTTCTGTTTTCCCAGAATTCTCCTGCTGTTCTCCCAGAATTCTCCTGCTGTTCTCCCAGAGTTCTCCTGCTTTTCTCCTGCTGTTCTCCCAGTATTCTTCTGCTTCCTGTTTTTTCTCAAGACTGGATTTTTCTTCCTTTTCATCCTGTGGTATTTTTTCTGATTGTATTCACCCATTCTCTGTTAAACTTTTACTAGTTTCTGTCTTTCATTGCAAAGTCTTGCCATGTTTTCTTGTTCCATGTCTAGTACTTCCTGTTTTTTTAACCCTTGTTCTTTTTTTTTTTTTTTTTTCAAAAATGGATTATCCTTGTTTATCTTTGCCTGTGGCTCAGTACCACACATTACATACACCTACACAAATTTTATGTGTCCTTTGAACCAAAAATATTTGCCCACTCCTAGTCTAATTTCTTCTGGTTAAATCTTCTGCTTGTGGGTTTAGAAGATGGATTTACATTTACATTGAATGTAAATGTACAAAAAATGAAAACAAAAATGCAGAAAAATTAAAATATAGAAAAATAAAATAAACATTTTACTTATGAATAATATTATTAAGCAAGTACATAAAAATAAAGTACAGAATTATTGAAATACACAAAGAATTTACAGAATTATGAAAGTACTTTAAAAAGTATGGTGTTACAGATGTTATAAAACTACATACAAATAAACTATTAAATTACAGAAGTACATAAAAATGAAACACAAAAAACTGAAGTAAAGAATTACAAAAATTACAGAATTACTTAAAACTAAAGTAAAGATATTACATGATTCCATAAACATAAAGAGAGAGGAGAGATATATGGACGGTGGATTGAAGTCTGATTAAAAAGCAGCAGTGTCATTAATGATTAACTTTTGTTCAAATACTGTAAAATGTGGATTTAGGTTCCTCCCTAGACAGCTGTTGAAAACCCTGTCTTGTATGCTTCAGACCTTGTCAGCTACAAACGATTTGATATCGTTTGATATGATTTTAATAATCTGAACATGGAGCTCCACATGGAAAATCCACTTAAGCACGCGCGTAACCCGACTCTGAATACCAGGAACTTTACCTGAGTAAATACATTTGAACTCATGCTCATACTGAACTTCATTTCAGCACATGCAGTACTGTTTGTCTTTACTCTACTACACCTGGACACATTTATAATCGCAGTATCTGGTGTCACACAGAAGAGGACGAGTTCCTTTTTGAGTCTGGTTCTTCCTTGTGGACTTCTTCCTCGCCTCTGTCGCCTCTGGCTTGTTCGTTAGGGATTTAAATCTAAAGCCAGATTTCTGCAAAGCTGCTTTGTGATGATGTCTGTAGTTAAAAGTGCAATTAAAGTAAAATTGAAATGGAAAAGTGTAACAATGTCTCAGAATGAAAATTCCGATAGAACTGAATTTTAATTGCTGAGTCACTGCTGAGTTTTACTTTCTTTTAGATCTCACTCTGACCTTGTTGTGTCCAGAGATGGCAAAACACAACCAAACAATACAACACTGCAGAATGCTTCTGCTTTTCTTTTGTCCCAATGGGGGAGAAAGAGATAGTGAGAGAGAGACAGAGCAAACAAGTAAATGTGTGTGCGTGTGTGTGTGTGTGAAGGGAAAGAATGAAAAGGGAATGTGAAAGAGCCACGCAGTCAGGTCAGCAATTGAAATTCTGCAGCGATGTGTCCATAAGCATGGTCTGAACAGATAACCGGCTCCATCCTAATCTGTCTAATAGCATCTAGGACACAAAGCATCTTCACCTGCTGTAGCAACTGATGCTCAAAAGCTGACAGATTTCACCAATTGAATGAAATGATATGCTGCACTGTTGTTGCCGTCCATATGCTCTGATCTGAATCAGTGTTATAGAATAGGGTGCAAAAGTCCAAAGAGAAGAATGTCAAAAAGAACATATCATTACCATATCATTACCATGAAAAATGCTGGATAGAAGCACCAGATGCGAATAAAGTCTCCAAAATGTGCATAAAAAACTTGTGCTCGATTGAGGCAGATAATTTTTTTTTATTCGATAAAAGGACATGCTCATAAACTATGATGGAACCACATTTACCAAATAAATTCCTCAATGAGCATCAAAAAAGTCATGTGACTTTTCCTCAACAAATCATGTGATTGGATTATTGGCTCAGAAAAGTAAAAATGGCAGAGAGTGGGAGTATAGCACTTTTAACAATGGACATTGTCACAAAGCAGTTTTACAGAAATATATAAATTTAGGACATACATTTTTAATTTATGAATTTATCCCTAATGAGGAAGCCAGAGGCGACGGTGGCAAGGAGAAACTCCCTGAGATGGTATGAGGAAGAAACCTTGACACAAAAGGGAACCCTTCCTCATCTGAGTGACAACGTATAGTGCAACTATTAATAATTCCCTTCTACAACTGTATACTATATGGTCAAAAAGTGCATTTGTGTAACCATGAAAGTCTATTTTGTTGAAGTTATCAAATGTTCACTGATGGATACTTGAGTGCAAAACTGTTCGTGGGAATCGCAGTCCTAAAGCTATCAAACAAATTGTAGTCCTAAGCCATTGTAGCAAAACTGTTCATATCAACTGAAGTCCAAAGCCATCTTCATGGTTTCTAAGTGGCACCATCCACAGTAATCTCATTTAACTTTAGGCTGCTGTGTGGGGCCATCCTCAGCAGCAGTGAGTGGTTTCCAGGGGATGAGAACTCCAGCCAGACGTAGGGAATCAGGATGGATCAGGCAGGTCCAGAGAGCAGAAGGGGTCAGGATAACTGACATAACAGGACATGTGTAGCTTGATAGAGAAAGAGAGGTAGCACGTGTACCTCGACAGAGAGAGAGAGCAGAGAGGGAGAGAGAAATTGTTAGGCATGCTAATTCTCACATAATGGTTAAAGACTATGTATGTTGTGTGCAAAGTGCAAGCAGGGACTCTGGCAAGACTAAGTATGACAGCATAACTAAAAGGGACAGCCAAAAGGTAACACAGACATGAGGGCGCCCTGGGACAAAAAGTGGCCGGCCACTCCACCGTCAACAAACTTGAGTGAACATGTGAGAGTCAGGGGGGCGACAGCAACCAAACATCCCAGTTCACCACAAATATGTTTTCAGCCTAGACTTAAACACTGAGAATGTGTCTGAGCCCTGAACACTAAGTGGAAGGCTGTTCCATAACTGTGGGGCTTTGTAAGAGAAAGCTCTACCCCCTGCTGTAGCCCTCACTATTCAAGGTACCAATAAATAGCCTGCATCTTTTGACTGAAGTAGGCGTGTTGAGTCATAAAAGACCAAAAGTTCGCTCAGGTACTGTGGCATGAGACCATTCAGTGCTTTATAGGTCAATAGTAGTATTTTATAATCAATGCAAAATTTGATTGGGAGCCAGTGCAGTGTGGATAAGATAAGGGTGATGTGGTCATATCTTCTAACTAACTGGAGCTTGTTTATTCACCTACTGGAACATCCAGACAGTAAGGCATTACAGTAATCCAACCTAGAGGTAACAAAATCATGAACTAGTTTTTCTGCTTCATGTAGGGACATTATATTTTTTTATCTTAGCAATATTTCTGAGATGAAAAAAGGCCCTAGTAATATTATCTAAAAGAGCTTCAATTGAAAGACTGGAGTCAGTAATCACGCCAAGGTCTTTTACTGCTGCATGATGAAATAGAAACACTATCCAGAGATACCCTGCATTCAGAAAGCTTACTTCTAGCTGCGTGTGGTCCTAGTACAAGTACTTCTGTCTTTTGTCTGTTGTGCCAGTGTTTAATGTCCTTTACACATTCGTCTTTATTAAGCTTGATACACTGAAGCCGGCTTAGGTGGCTAGCCAGGTAAGTTTCAATTTAGTTTGTGCCAACCCTGGGTTTTAGGCACGATGAAAGTGGCTCGGCTTTTACTGGTGTTCATCGCCATAGTAACTTGTGCCCCACGGCTAACCTGCTCCGGTGCAGGTTATGTTCTGTGTAACAGATCTGAAACCGAAATTGGACCAATCAACTGTGGGAAAAGGTACATATAAGTGACACAACTAATTCAACTTAGTTTCTGTTACAATGCCTTCACCATTTCTTCGTAATCCTGTGGACAGCTCAACACAAATTGTAAGAAGTGCACTTCGCAGAGAAAGAGTTTTTAGGGATAGAAAAAATGGCTTTCCCTGATACTTACTTGCATGAAAGATATTTATTTTCCACGGATGGAATTTCATATCTTTGTCAACTTCTTGAGCCACACATCAAAAATTTTACACATCGAAGCCATCCCCTTACCGTACCGCAAATGGTATGCATTGCGTTGTTTTTTTTTTGCAAATGGTACATACTTGTATGCGGTTGGTGATGCAGAGAGCCTGGGAAAAAACACGGTATGTTGAGCCATTCACAAGGTGGTCCTCTCACTACATTGACAGTTTCATTGTGTTCCCTGGACATTTATCTGCCTTGTCCATAAAAGAGGGCTTCTATAAAATAGCTGGTAAGATACACTGATACAGTGACATCACATTCATTAATTTAGCCTTTTACATTGCTAATTTAACCTTTACATTCACTTTTTTCCTCTACAAGCAAATATCACTTAGAATCAATAATAAGTGATCAATAATAAGTGATTTTTTTAAAAAAATGCTGTCATCTTTTGAAAGGATTCCCTATAGTCACAGGAGCAATAGACTGCACACATGTTGCAATCTCCACAGCACTAGGAGAACATGAGGCTAATTTTGTGAATAGAAATAGTCCTTTCACAGCCTTAATGTTCAGGTAGGCCTATTGTACTCGTGAGCTGATTTGTCTTTTCAGTGAGATGAATTTTGTCGTGAAACTTTCAATTAGTAGTAATGTTCACACATACGACACTGACCTTCTGTACATTTCATCTGCAGATGACTTGTGGTCATGAATGTATGATCACGAGCTTGGATGCCAAATGGCCTGGCTTGGTGCAAGGCTCACAAATTTTCTGGGAGTCTGTGTTGTGTCAGTGCTTTGAGGAAGGTAAAGTAAATTGGGAACAGTACAGAACACTTTAAGGGAATGGATTATGACACAGAAAAACGTATACAATTTTCCGTTTTCTGTTCTATGACAGGGCTATTTGATGGCCTGTTGGTGGGAGACAGGGGTTGTGTATGCCAGAGGTTTTTGCTTAACCCACTATCCTGACCCTCAGACCTGCTTCAATGTGGCCCTCAGTCAAACTAGGATCAGGATCGAGATGACATTTGGGATTTTAAAGGCATGCTTCAACTGTCTTTGTTGCTTACGAGTGTCACCAGAGCGGGCATCACAGATAGTGGCTGCATGTGCCATCCTGCACACTATCAGAAAGGAGCCACCACATAACTAACTTCCCCCCGATAAGATTGACCCTATTAAACTCGACCACCCAGCTGGCACAGCAGTCACAGATGCCATCACCACACAATATTTCTTAAAAATTGAATAAAAGAAGACTGGAACTCCAAATAGGTCTCAAACGGTTTTATTGGTTTTCATGTGGCTAGAGAGGGAGAGAGAAAGGGCTGCATTAATAAATATTCATACTCTTTATACTAAAACGTTGCATGAATAAATAAGTTCACATACTGTTTTTTTCAGCTGTTCAATCTTTTTTTTTTTTTTATTTAAAGCCTCCTTAACTCACAATCCAACTCCTTTAGTGTGCATTCTAGTTCCAGGGTCCTTTTATAAAGGGCTCTGACAGAGTCTGTTTCTGCCTGAACAAATAGATATAATCATCACACGTTTTCAGCAGGTTAATCAAATCACAGAAAGTGGCATGAGTTCATACAAACACAGGACTGACGGTAATTTATGTAACGGGATTAAAGCATTACCTTGTTCGCATTGCTTCTGTAACCCCTGGAGGAAGAGGCTTCAGTTTCTGGGGCAGGTTGTGAAAAATCCTACAATAAAAGAGACACAAGTGTAAGGGCCAGTAACTTAAAATAAATTCTCACATTCAAATGTGTGCTATAATGAATAACCTCTCTCAGTGAATAGCCAGCTCTCTCAGAGAACACAAATAGTGTATCTTCATCATTTGCTTCACCATAATAAATAAAAGTAAGACCATGTAAAGGATAACTATTATAAGGAAGGTTATGTTCAGCCACTGTGTACTGTCTGCTGCATACTGACCTCTGCGTGGGACACTGTGTGTGTGTGTGTGTGTGTGTGTGTGTGTGTGTGTGTGTGTGTGTGTGCTGGCTTCAACAGGGTCACTGTGTTTCCCTTTGCTGCAGAACATGCAGTCAGCCATATTTATTTAAAACAGTTAATAAATAAGAAGTCATGCATTACACACATACCCAGTGTCACTTGCTTGGAGGAGCCAGCACCAGGGTCAGAATGTGCTGCATCTTGAACACCATCCATGATCGGCTGCCCCTCATTACCACTCAGAGCCAGCTCCTCCGCCACAGTGTATTCTGGATGAGGTGGCCCGATCCCAGTTTTGCGAATTTCACACTTCTTTCTGTTTGCTGCAAACAAGTGTTTGTGATAAAATGTACAAAACTGATAAAATGATTTACAAAACAATGTTGTGGCAAATACTCACCACTTCGCCTTATATTTTTATATTTTGTCTTGATCTGCTCCCAAGAACATTTGGAGTTGGGGTCGCAATGAAACAATGAACATTATGCTTTCTTGAGGCATACATACATATATTATATACACATATTACATACATTTGTTTAACTTATACATGAACACAATCAGCAATCTTTCTCCAACAGTTCTCTCTTGCTTTGGCAGCAGAAACAGTATTACTCCATGCCTGTAATACATTTTTGTATTCTTCTGTATTTATGCATGATTATTTCCTGCTCCTCAGTGGAGAAATACACAGATCTCACTCTAACCATGTTGAACGCAATTGGTTGTTTGGTGCCGACATCACGCTTTTATGTGCATGCGATTGTGAACTAATCATAGCTTCAGGATCAAAGCCTGAGTTGACAGAGAAAGTTGATGAGCAGCGTCATGGTACCAATAAAGCCTGATTGGATTCCTGTTAGACACATGAAGCGGAGAGGAGTGTTGCTTCCATGGACGAGCCTTAGCATTAGCTTTGGCTTTTTGCGATTATGCCGCCGAGTCGTCACCCATTCACCCCGCTGTGAGGGCTGTAATGATAGAGTTGGGGCCTAAGGACTATCCAGACTTTCCCCTACAGAAACTATGCTGCTCTCACTCTCACTAACCCTCTCTAGAGTCTGGATCTCTAATGCTACAATCTTCTCCATCAGAGAGCGAACTAATGTAGACTTATCACAAATAAAGCTATTATTAACGACGGCGGAAGAATGAAGAATGTTTGCCATCTTGAGTGTTTAACGTACCTTCGTCGAAGATTAGTTGATATTATTTTAGACGGATCTGACACGGATGGCCTCCGTTCACTGTCTTTAGACAAAAAACAAAAGCGTTCTTTGAGAAAATGAAAATATGGTAGAAGGGAAAAGTGAAAAAAATACAACAAATACTGATAAAACTTTTTAATGAAAAAGATTAATTTAAATGCTTGACACAGGCAAGAAACTCCTGGCAAATTATTCGGAAAAAAACAGGAACTACCAACGAACATACAATTTTATTTATTAAAGAACACAGTTTGCCATGTTACCAAGAAAGTACAAAGCGTAAACTCCGCTGTCCTGAAGATGTTGGAAAACTCAGTCACAGCTTTACCTTTGAATGTTATAAAGAAGTGACACTGAAAACTCCTGAAGACACTGAAGACTCCTTCCATGTTACATAAACATCTCTTTACACAAAACTTCACAATATTAATAATTTAACTCATTTTTGTTTGTTAAATAACAACACATTTTTTAATCTGTTTATTATTAGTGTAGCAAAAGCATGAAGAAAGTGCAGGGTTTATAGAATGAGTGACATGCACAGATCAGTGTCAATGTATGTCAATTTACTCAATGGTCAATATAACAGTCAGGGTTAGGGTTAGGGTTAGTCAAAACCAAAAACGGAATTGAACACAGTGAACAAATCCAAAGGAGCATGACAAACACAATGAACCAACACGTGAAACTAAGAACTGCAAACAGGAATGTTGGCAAGACTTTGTAAAGTGTAAACACAGAACTAGAGTCTCTGAAGGAGGAAGTTATTGCAGTCAGATGTGCTAGGTAAACAGGAAGTTCCAGTGATGGGGAGCTCTAGTGGTGTGGCATGGAATTGACCCATTCCTGTGAATAAGCAGTTACTTTAGAAACGATAATGTATCAGAACAGGGGCATTAATATAAACCTGCGCTACTGTCAGAGCTGCTGTACAGCAAGCAATCTTGCTATTACTTCCAAAAAAATCTAGTATCAAAATAGAAGTTCTTCACAGTCATACAACCAACAATCGGGTACTCTAAAACTGCTTCCAATCCCATCAGACAGATTTATTCACTTCCCAAGGCTAAAAAAATACCCATAATCCAATATTACAACCATAAAATAGTGAATCAAATCTCAGCATATCATATAATTCCAATGTTCTGCTGGAAACGAGATTAACTTCATCCATATTAACCTTCAGTCTATGCGAACTTGAATTCCCCATTAGCTTTACTCTGTGTGTGTGTGTGTGTGTGTGTGTGTATGCATGATATAAAATCCCTGTATCCTCCCCCAAATCCTCTGTCTGCTGACTGCCAGAGCCATCACACTCCTGCTAACCACAGCATGAACTCAGTGTCGTTGTGAAATAGCAGCTTGGAAGATTACATGGATTTGGCTTTAGTGAATGAGTAAATGTGTAACACACATGCACACACACACACACACACACACACACACACACGCACTACTCCTGTTACATCAATCCATTACTTGTACTATACAGGGCTGTTGAATTCTCAATCGTGATTGGTCAGAAGGTGTTGATTAATTTTCTTTTTCTTTGAGAGAGAAAAAAGAGATTGGTAAGGAAAGGGCTGTTATAGCTGCTATAAAGTAAGGGAGAACAGGAACGTTAAGTGTAACTTTAAAGGGATAAAAAGCACAATGTGTTTTTCTTTAATAAATGAAAATTTGTAATTGTTGGTGAATTACTGTGGTAAGGGGAATAACAGCACCTCATCACTCAGGAGTTTCCTATAACAGCACCACACAGGGGTAGTGGAACAGTCCAGTTAAGATGCTGAGCTGAATTCTTCAAGTCCCAGAAGGCCATGCACTCATGCCCTTTTACCCTCATGCTGTACAGTTGTCCTCCTGGCCAGAGTGTATAATAATTGTATTTTATACAACTTCCATGTGGGTCAGAGATGTGTGTTAAATTCAGCAGTGTGCTCGGGGATCAGGGCCGTCGCCCCACGGCTGCTCCAGTGTCCACCATCCGCTAGATTGGCTTGGTGTTGCTCTGGGAATACCTCTGCGAGCTTTAGTCAGCTTCGGCTTCTGGTGTAGTGTCAGGTCCATGCATGTTTCGCTTCAGTCAACTCCGATCTGTCAAATCTACACGCATCAACAATATTCATGTTGACTATTTTTGTTGAAAAACGGAACATGCTAGACCACTCGCAATGCTAGCTAACACTATCATGTGTGTATTTGTTTTTTTTTCTAAATTAAAAATATCATCAATAATCTGTCATTGAAGTAAAATATATGGTTTCTGACCTGTTTTTAGCTCTTTAATGCTAATTTCACATTCAAAACCACTGATTCGGATTTGTTAAGACTTTCCAGACACATATGTCATCAAAGATGGATGTATCTGTAGCAAACTTGCCAGCTAATGCTAGCTTTTTAGCTAAAAGGACTCAATTGGATAAGGAAAACTCAGAGAACCCAGATCAGGTGACAAAACACACAAAAAATTCAGTTTAAGTATAAAAAAATAAAATACACACACCGCAAGCGACCAGATGTGTCATTTTTAATCAGTTAGGTTCATTGAGGTTTATTGTCAGACTAACTATTATTTGTGTCAGATGAATGAAGTACATTTAGCTGCTTTCTTTACCGTCTGCTTTGCTGCGTTTACCACCGCCAGGCAGCTCGACATCCCCACAGCAGCGACTTCACAGCACGCATCATTTCTAATTAGGCTTACTCTTTAGTAATCAGTGTACTGTTTGAGACGCGGCCCTGGATTCTCATTGAATGTGTATTGACTTTCCATTCGAAGCTGTCAAGATGTTGCAAAATATTCTTCACATTTTTCAACCAGATACCCAAATTACATCGCTTTGATGTAGAATCCTGGCACATTATGGCTTTTGTTAGATCTCAGGTTAGTTTGATTTATTTCTCCTCACCTCCTCGAGATCCGTTAATCACAGCACCAGGGTGATTCCTTTTTGGCATTACATTGTGTGTCAGCTTCCCCGATTCGCTTTAGCCCACGAGCCTTGCCATGGCACGTCCCAGTTTGTCTCATCTTCCCCTCACTGACTTCCTGCCCTGAGCTAAACAAATCAAAGAGAGACCCATATGCTGCTGTCCGCATTCATTACTCACCCGGAGCTCCGTTAAACCCTCGTGTGCTGTTAGCAGGACTGCGCAGTGGACAGTGGACGTTGCGTCACTCGCTGCGTCTTTACATTTTTAGAGCAATCGAATATCATTTTAGTTTTATCTCAATGAGCCTTAATATAAACAATACAAAAAAGGAGGCCTCAAACCATTTCCCATGTTTGAGAATTTCCTAGTTTTATCTCAGTCAGAGCAAATCCGAGATCAAGCGATGTATTCAGTTCTTCAAACGCCTGAGAACGTGATTAGACTGATTAAGTTATCTGCGGTAGTTTCCCGTTTTGTACGGAAACAGCAAACATACTGTATATCGAGGCTCAAAGCCTTGATCAGCAAGTCAGTGATTGGCTAAAGAGAATGGTATGGAAGCCTGGACAGGACAGTACATGTTTTCTTTTTTTCTTGTGCATTTAGTAAGACACACACAGTTTCATTTAATGTGGTGATGGGAAAATAAATTGGAGTCTTGATATATTTGCGCAAGATTTATCTACTTTATTTGTGCTAAAGAAATTGTGCTTGCATTTTGGTTTATTTTTTTGCTCGCCTAAAAAAAGCATGCCGAGAATTTAATTTATATGAATTTAGCAAATGAACAAATTGGGGAGAAAATCTGGAGAAAAAAAAGTAGCGGAGACTTAAAATATCCAGCTGCTTGTGGACAATTTTCACAAGGTTTTAAATTAATTGAATGACTCACAATGACAATTACACAGCCTTGATTTAGTAAAAGAGCTACTGTATATATGTAAGAAAGAACACACAATGGGGTGTGCTGTTATAGGAAAATAATCCACGCTGGGGTGGTGTGACACAAAGAGAAGTTTCTGTTACCACCCTGAAGTGGTATTTTCCTATAAGAGCATGTCCTGAAGTGTTTTATTCCTCTTATACCACAGCGATTTTAAAGATTATAATTTGTTACTCATTAAAGAAAAACACATTTATAGTTACATTCAAAGTCTGTGAGTTAATTGCAAGATGAGACATATAAGATGGTGACGCTGCCAACATATTGGAGACGAGGTGTGATCTCGGTTTACAAATGGCCTGAGCGGCCATCGTATTGTGACATAACATTGTCTATTATCGTCTACACTCAAGTCGAGTTTACACCATAATTATGAAGCATCTGCCAAATGGACAGAATTTAAAGAAGAGAAGAGAAGCTTTAATTTCCTACAGCTAGACATCAGGTTTCTCTAATCAGGACATTTCTAGGTGTGAGCAGAATCATCACCTGAACTGTTGTTAGATTTCTCTCAAACACATTCACTAAACTCACATCTGTGCACTGTACTGCACTTTATTCAAAATTCACATAAAACAATGACTTCTCTCTCCTTCACCTACAAAATGAGACACAAATAAGACCAACAGATCAATCAGAAGTCTTATTATTCAGATTCTGAACCTATTAGATCTTTCATTATTCAACAGCAATGTTAGTTATGTAAAATCTGTTATCAGTGAACTTAAAACCGTGTCTATGGTGAGCAGTGTCCATGGTGAGCTGTGTCTGTTATCAGTGTCCATGGTGAGCTGTGTCTGTTAGCAGTGTCCATGGTGAGCCGTGTCTGTTAGCAGTGTCCATGGTGAGCCGTGTCTGTAGGCAGTGTCCATGGTGAGCCGTGTCTGTAGGCAGTGTCCATGGTGAGCCGTGTCCATGGTAAGCCATGTCTGTAGGCAGTGTCCATGGTGAGCCGCATCCAAGGTGAGCCGAGTCCATGGTGAGCTGTGTCTGTTAGCAGTGTCCATGGTGAGCTGTGTCTGTTAGCAGTGTCCATGGTGAGCTGTGTCTGTAGGCAGTGTTCATGGTGAGCCGTGTCTGTAGGCAGTGTCCATGGTAAGCCATGTCTGTAGGCAGTGTCCATGGTGAGCCGCATCCAAGGTGAGCCGCGTCCATGGTGAACCGTGTCTGTTAGCAGTGTCCATGGTGAGCCGTGTCTGTAGGCAGTGTCCATGGTGAGCCGTGTCCATGGTAAGCCATGTCTGTAGGTAGTGTCCATGGTGAGCTGCATCCAAGGTGAGCCGCGTCCATGGTGAGCTGTGTCTGTTAGCAGTGTCCATGGTGAGCCGTGTCCATGGACCGTTCTGAATCTCAACAAGTTGTTAAGTGCCGTTTGTGGACAGTTGCATGCTTCAAATGTTCAAAATATCTTAAAACAAATATACAAAATCTTTACAAACATATTTTAACGTTTTTAATAAAAAACTGTCAAAATATGTTCTATCAAAGGGCTTGTCCATTTTTGTCTCTTTTTACATAGAAAGCAACGTTATGAGCCCCTAAATAAGTCATGACAATATTTTACTAAAAATTTGTAACAGAAATTTGTGCTGAAGAAAAAAAAGACATCGAACATGATGGGGGAAAGTGTCAATTTAACATTTATTCCAATTCTTTTCGGTCTACAGGGGGTTGTGATTTTAATTTTGTCTTTTTTCTTTCTTTTGTTCATTCTACATATTTACTTTTTATGTGAACTGCTGCTGGCTTTATTGATCATTATGCCATATTTTATTTATATTTAGAAACAAGCTTCTCTTGTAATACCACCATTCTTTGCTGTCTCTCTCTTTCTCTCACCTCCCTCCTTCTCTTAGTCCATTTGTCTCTCTGCATTTCTCCGTATGTTTATCTCCATCTTCTTGTCTTCCTCAGTGTGTATTTCTTTCTCTCCATCTGTGTCTATTTGGATATCTGTTTCTCTCTCTATTGATCTACATTGCTCTCTCTCTCTGTGCATGTCTCTCTCTCTCTCTATCTCTGTATACCTCTCCAGTTTTGTCTTTCTCTCTGTGCCCTATTCTCTTGGGTGGTTTTCTCTTTCCTTCATCATTTTACTCTTTCTTACTATTCATGTTTTTCACTCTATTGATCGTCATTTCTCTTTTTTCTTAGCTTTATCTTCTTCTGTCTGTCTCCTTCTCCTTCTCTTTATTTCTTTTTTTCTCTGCACTTCATTCTTTCTCTTTCCCCACTCCTCAGTCTAGATTGATGGATTTTCTTTCTTCTAATCTCTCTCTCTCTCTCTCTCTCTCTGTGTGGGTGTGTGTCTGTCTGTATTTATTGATCTCCATTTCTCTCTATTTTCCTTCAATTTGGTTTAGTCAGTTCTTTCTCCTTCTACATCTCAGTCTCTCTCTCTCTCTCTCTCTCATATATATATATATGTATATATATAGGCCCTAAGTATTTGGACAATGACATAATTTTTGTGATTTTGCCTTTATACACCACCACACTGGATTTGAAATAAAACAATCAAGATGTGATCGAAGTGTAGACTTTCAGCTTCATTTCAAGAGGTTCCACAAAAAATACATTTACCATTTAGGAATTACAGCCATTTTCAGCAAAGTACCTCCATTTTCAGGGGCTCAAAGGTATTTGGACAATT
>CM075016.1:3993404-4040446 GCA_037576675.1 Pangasius sanitwongsei | reverse complement strand
TTCTAATAATTTGCACCTGATGTGATACACCTGTAGGTAATTTTAGCCATTTTAAGTACAAATAAATGTGGGGGTGTTCTTACTTTTTCCTCACAAGAATTTGGATTTTTTTTTTAAATTACATTTTACAGATCATTTTAAAAAGACTTTTCTTTGGTTGTATTTGTTTAGTTATATTACTTAAATCTCCCAATATTGTTAATATGAAGATCAAATGTCCATATGTTTAACTATGTATGTAAAAAAAACCCACACGCTTTCATGGGGTGTCCTAATTTTTTCCACATGACATATATATATAATGTGTATATCAGCTTAACATTGTCATTGTATTTCCTTTATTACCATTCAACCTTCTCTCTCTCTCTCTCTCTCTCTCTCTCTTCTGTTTATCTATTTTTCTTTATTTTCTGTCTCTTTCTCATGCTTTCTTTGTCTCTCTTTATCCTTCTTCTCTCACTCTAGATTTATGGATTTCTTTCTCTCGATGTTAATGTCTCTGTATATCTTTCTCTCTGTTTTCTCTCTCTCTCTCTCTCTCTTCCTCCCACTCTGTGTGTTTTCAGTGCCTGAATTTCTTTCTTTCTGCAGCCCTTTTTATTTGTTCTCTCTCTCTCTCTCTCTCTCTCTCCTCTCATCCTCTCTTTGCCATCTCTCTAAAACACATTTATGATCTGACCATCACGTGTTGTAGTTACAGGGCAGGATTGAAGTGTGTCCTAGCTGTAATGGTATGGAGGTGAGGAGGTGTGTGTCGAGGATGCATCGTGGGCGTGTGATAAATCTTTTCCAGACTTGACGGCGCGAGTGTGTTTACAGCCTGCGTTACGTATAAAATAATAAAAAAGTAATCAAATGATGCTCTCTGTGTTCCCGAGCGCTCCATCACTGGTGCCGCAGAGGAAGCAGGGAAAAAGTTTAAAAGTCAGAATGTGAAAATTTCAGACAGCCACAGGCCACACCACAGCCGGCTCCACCAGAGGCCAAGTGTGCTTAAGAGTGACAAAGATGGTAATTAAAATGAGCCCCAGAGGCGAGAGGGAGAGCAGAGCTGGTGAGAATGTGTCCAGACCTCCAGCTTGAAGCTGATTAATAAGAGCGGACCTGCTTCTAATATTTAACGCTTATTCCCGAGTCCATGACCAAGACCTGCTTTCTGTGAAATATTTTTTTGTGAAATCTTCTAATATTAACCATATTATATTATCTTATTATTATATTATTATTTTAATATTATATAGTATTATTATATTAGCTTAATTAATTAACTAATTAATTAAAACATAAATAGCTGTAATATAAATAAAAATATTACATATTGTAGAATAACTTTTATTATTTTTCAAATTGTAAACAAAAATTTTATTCTCTCTTCGTTTACTAGACTATAATTGTTTAATTATTTAAATATTTATTTTAACAAAATTATTATACTTTTTAAAAAATTTAATTTTACTATTTCTTTTTTTCTCCTCATTGTTTATATAACTATAATGATTTCATTATTGTACTGTATTGCCAGTGATTGTTTTTTTCATTC
Source organism: Pangasius sanitwongsei (assembly GCA_037576675.1). Classification (NCBI taxonomy): domain Eukaryota; kingdom Metazoa; phylum Chordata; class Actinopteri; order Siluriformes; family Pangasiidae; genus Pangasius; species Pangasius sanitwongsei. Next base: position 4,038,906 of record CM075016.1, on the reverse strand, counting down.
ATTAAAGATTGACACGTCTACTTTTTATCTCTCTTTTGTTACATTTAATGTTTTGGATCATCCTCGTAGCAAGCTAGTTCCTGTTGTCACTTATGTTATAGCAGCTATAAACAGTCGTTCCCTCACCAGCCTCTCTTTTTTCTTTCTCTTGAAGATAATAAGACAAAAAAACAAAAACAAAAACCCACAACTCCTCTGTCCTGAAGATGTCGGAATACTTAGTTACAGCTTTACGTCTGACTGTTACAAAAAGCGCTGACACTGGAGACTCCTTCCATAAATGTTAAATAAAAGTCTAAAAAAGAAATTGGAAATACTCTAATTTTAAAGAAAATCTTTTAAGATTTAGAAATTCCCAAAGCACCCTTTGTAATTTCCAATAGCTTTCCAATAACAATACATTATTTAGAATAAAATAAAAAAAAGATTTCCAATAAGAATGAAAAAAGCAAATAAGATCCTACAGGATAAACTGAAATTCCAATAGGATTTTTTTTTGACAAGGGGTTATTAGGCTGCGTGAAAAAGTAAATAACAGCAACCAGCTTAACTTTTATTAGCTAAAAATCTAGAAAGTTGCCATTTGGGTTGAAAAAAAGAAAAATCAAGAATACAGCTTTTTAGACTATTTTAGGCAAATAGATGTGTGAAATTTCTCTAAATCCACAGTTCTCAAACTGCGGTCTGGAGAACCCAGGGCTCCGTGATGTATATGTTCAGACAGTATTGATTTTCTTTTTTTAATGACTTGATAGTGGAACTATCAAGCAACTGCAGGCAATTTTATTAGGAACAAGCAAACAAAACAAAAAAACCTGAATCACTAAATGAGAAAAACAAGCACTTGGAAAATGAGGCAGGACACGAACAAATGAAATTTAGCAACCAAGACCAGGAACAACAGGAGATATATCCCTAAACTAGTGAAGAGAAAACTGAAACCAGTTGTGCACAATCATGAATCAGATGATGAGAACAACGCACTGGTGGTAGCTGGAGGGAAATGGAGTTCAAGGCGGCCATATTGTGAGGCAGTGAGGTTCACGGCTGAAACCGGCACTGATGTGACGTGGTGCTGGTTTCAACGATGTAACAAAAAAATACAAAAAATAAATAATAATAATAATAGTAATAATTGTAGAAGCCTTCCATGAATGAGGAATCGGTGGTTTTCTTTTGAAAGACACTTCAAGTCCATGAGTAAATATTTTTTAAACATGCATACATTTATTAATCCAAGTAAACAATATAAATCAATCATGTCTGTAAGTTCGTTTCATGATCCAAAAATCCAAAAAATTCTCTCCAACAACAAAGTGGTCAAAAAAACTATATTCAAACCACTTCTTCCCCATCCAAACATTTGTCTTACCCCCCACCCCCTGCCATGATGTACATATTACCTTAACCCCACTACCCAGGTGCCGAACACACCTACAGTTTTATTTATAATTATACATTTTACAATCACCAATCATTATCCATAACATAAAAGTTGATCTATGGAAGTAGATAAATAAACAATTTACATACACCCAAGAATAATTATCATAATCAAAATTAAAAGTGCTATTATATTCCTTTTATAATCTTAATTACATAATCATCTATGACATTCCGGCCCCTAATTATTGTATAACAAGCAATTACATAATGCAGTAATTACAAAGTTTTGCAGTCAAACAATCCCCCCACCCTCCCCAAAGAGCACAAAAATTTGTGTCCAAAAAAAGGAAATCTTCTTGAAGAGTTAAAAAAAAATCTAGATGTTATAGTGTAATGTGTGTTCGTCAGGGTAAATATGTCCGTGTATGTGCAGAGTCAAATTTTCCAGAACTGGACTCCAAGGAAAGGCCAGTGCTACATTGCTTCTTGTAAAAGACAGAGCTTATTGATGGATCTTTCTAACTCATTTGTTTGTGTCTTGAGCTGAACCCGATGTACAAATCCTTTAGAATCTGTCATTATTTCAGTGATGCGTCCCATGCGCGATGAACTCCTAGGTGCTGATTCATCTATTACTAGCACTAGGTCTCCAACAACAAAACTCCAATGTGCTTTGTTCCATTTTTGGCATTCCTCCATCACTAAGAGATATTCTTTGACCCATCTTTTCAAAATAAATCTGATATGTGCTGGACTTCTCGCAAACATCTTCGAATGTATAAATCTTCCTTCTTAAACAGACCGGGTGGAAGAATTGATTTCGCTTTTAGTTGTAGGACGTGATTTGGGGTGAGTGCTTCCAGGTCATTAGGATCATCAGCAGATAAATTGGGCAATCATTCAGCATTGCCTCTACTTCACATAAAACAGTGTGCAGGGCCTCATCATCCAGCACCTGCTGTCTTACTACTGAGCAAAGCACTTTCTTGACTTGTTGGATTAAGCACTCCCAAACATCTCCATGATGAGCTCCGTGAGCTGGGTTAAAAGTCCACATTGTCTCATCCTGAATGAGAGAACTCTGAATTTATTTTTGATTCAATTCTTTCAAGGCCTACTTCAGCTCACGATTTGAACTGACAAAGTTGGTATCATTGTCGGAGAGAATTTCTTTCACCTGTACTCTTTGACATATGAATCTCCTAATCATGTTGACGCAGGAGTCCGTATCAAGAGTATGAGCCACTTCTACGTGAACTTCTCGTGATCACGAGATGTCAAGCATGTGTCAAGCAGTTTCCCACCTACTCTTGACACTCCATCAACCTTTACTGGGTCCAACTTATACAGAGGACTTGACCTTTTTATGCCATCTTTATTTACTTTTGCTATTTTTTATTTTTATTTGCTATTTGCTATTTCTTCATGGAACGATGGTCTTTGCACAAAGCACACTATGGCCTTTTCTGCATTAGCCAAATCCTCAAGAGAAAGCTTTGCAGGACATTGAAGGTTTTCTGCTTGGCGCAGCTCTGGTATTCACCAAGTATGTTCTGTTCTTTCCTCTCTTTTCTCCGATGTTGAAGAACTTCTATAAACTTTTGAATCCATGCCACTGCTCTCTTAAGGTCTGTCCGATTAGAAAAGTAAGAGTTTGTTAGTGAGGCATTCTTCTTGTTTTTAAACAATACTACAGACAGAGATCTCATTCTTCACTTCTGGGTCATCAAACTCATTTCCTCTGGCATTTTTGCCAGTGAGCCTGCTGTTTTGAAAGAAAGTCAGGGCCATTGGGCCAGGTTATAGACCAAAGAACACATTAGCCCTCATACCCCTTGAGGCTGCGTCTGCAGGATTCAGTTTGGAACTGATGCACCTCCACTGCAATGCAAAGTGGGTTCGATTGATGGAGACTCTGTTTGCCACATACGTTTTAAATCTCTTTGTAATGTTTGCAACGTACTTTAGAATTGTTGTGCTGTCTGACCAGAATGTAGATTCATTCAGTTGAAGTTTTTCAACTTTGTTTTCAACATTTGTTCTAGGCGCACAACTAAGACTGCCACTGCAAGTTCCAATCTGGAAATGGTTGTTTGTTTAAGTGGTGCTATGTTGGCCTTTCCCATCACAAATATAACCCATACTTGTCCTTTGAAATTTAACAGCATAAGCCATCCATATCTCACTTGCTTCACAAATATTTTGCAACTGTACAACTGTTATGTTTCCAAAACCACCATGGTTGTTCATCCAGCCATCTTTGCCATTCTTGAGCTGTCCCATCCTAATTTAGTCTTGCACTGATCTCGCATAATTTGCTTGGCAGTGAGAATGATTGGTGCTAGGAAACCCAGGGGATCAAAAACAGAACTTATGACAGATAGAATGCTACATCTTGTTGCCAAGTTGAATGTGGCACAACTTGGAGATGATATTGATCCAAAAATATGAACAACCATCCTATACTCCACTAGGACCACCAAAGAAATCATTGAAATTTTATATGTTCCTTTGCCACTCTAACCTGATGGAACATTCCTTCAATGTCTGTTATGAAGGCAATGGGACCCTAATGAAAGCAAAGCAGCACTCCTATAAGGGTATTTGACAAGGAAGTATTATTATTCAAAGAGGTTCCACCATATGCTGATGCACAATTAAACAATTGTCTTTTTTTTATGTCAATGATAGACACCATGGTGTGCTATGCACCCTTTCCATTTTCTTGTTCCAATTGTACCAATTCTATAGGTACAATCTCTGCATAGTCTTTTGCAAATATATTATTCAGGAATTCATTGTATTCAATGAACAATGATGGATCTCTTTTGAAACTCCATTGCATGGTCTTTATCACAAAACAAAAAGGGCTTTTCAAATGCACTGGAAGTGAAGTTATTTGATTTTTGTTTTTGGTTCAATTTCAGTTCACCTTTGGATTGTTCTGATACCACTGTGACTGTGGTAGCAAAACTGCTGCCTCTGTTGGCGGTTTGAAATTAGGTTTTGCAGTAGTATTTATTGTTTTGGAAGCTCCCTTTTTGTCTGTTGGATTCTGAATTTCTCCAAAGATGGGATCCAGTGCAGTCTGGGCTTGCTTTTCAATGAATTCCAGAAGGTCCTCGAACTTTACTTTTCTCTTTTGATTATCTTGTATGTTGCAGGCAATTGATCTCTATTTGAGATCAAAAAAACACATCCTGTTTCTTTGCATTTGCCAGTGTGTTACAGGAGAACAGGTTTTTAATATCAAAATTGCTTTGATAGCTTTTGTACAGACAGGTCTCAAGATGATGTGAGCCAAATTTGGTGAAGATTAGACAAAATTTGGAGGAAGAGTAGAACCGCCAAAAATGGTGGTTAGATGTAAGCATTTTTAGCATGTTATTGTAACTTTTGACCAGTAGGTGGCGCTGGCACAGAATTTGTTGCACAGCCTCAGGTCATGGTCCTGAAGATGCCGACCAAGTTTTGTCTCAGTGCACAAAGTTGTTGCTGAGATACAGCCTCACTTTCTGTTTGGCAGCTTCGCTGTCAGATTCGTTGAACCATTACGGACAGACCATTTGGAATATTCAAAATTCTTTTAATAACGTTTATGAGGCTTACTCTGAGGATGATGTGTGCCAAATGTGTTGATGATTGGACAAAATTTGTAGGAGGAGTAGTGAAAAAAAAAGGTTTTTGACAAAAACCAAGATGGCGGAAAATCTAATTAGGCAGAAATTGATGTCATGGGGTGCGTTGAACTCGTTTTGACCTAGGGAATCCAGGGGTGCTTTTAAATTTTAGACACACTGTTCAAAAGTTATGACCAGAAAAGTGCTTCCAAATTAGGCCCAAATTTGACCCGATGGTGGTGCTAGAGCGTTTGGCAGCACTTGGTGCAAATTTGGTCAGAATGTTCCTTAGACCCTCCCCAATCAGTGTGACACATATCACAACTTTTTTACCAGATGGTTCTATGGGCTGCCATGGACACCCTAGCAAGAAGAAGAAGAAGAAGAGGAAGAAGAAGAAGAAGAAGAAGAAGAAGAAGAAGAGCTTGAATAACAATAGGGTGTCTATGTACCTTCAGTGCTTGGCCCCCTAATAATAATAATATGTTTACCATTAATATAGTGCCTGTTTAAAACTTAGCCTGTAGCTCACCGTATACCCATATAGTATATTGAAAAAGCAACTATTAGGAAGAAGAAAGGGAAAAGTGTTGGGAGAAAAGGTAAGTTTTAACTCAACTTTTAAAATGAGAGAAGGCTTTGCAGTCATGAAAGGTCTTTAATTATTGTTAAAAAACTGCAAATTTAATAAAAATCCAGGGCTTCAAATCTATATCTGTGTGAGTGGAAAGTAAAAAAAAATGGTTTGAATAAATGAATATGATGGAACAAAATTGCCCTATTTTTTTTCTTTTTATTAAAAATGAAATCTGTGCTGTGGTGATGGAAAATCTTTTAGTCTTGGGCTCTGGGGAAAAAAAACTGTTTAAGAAACAACATTTTCTCTTAAATTCTCCTCATTTTTTATTTATCGGCCCCATAAATTCGTCCAAAACATTAACACACACCGCTGGTTTGTTTGAATTTTAATATTAAAGTGTTAATTGTCCTTGTCTCAAGAGCTAACATCCCATATTACATTTCTTTGAGCTACAAATGATTGTCCTGCTTTTTACGCCCCTTTTCAGATTCATCCTTGTGAAGAATGATTTGAGAAAGCACAATTTGCCTTGGCAGCGAAACCCTCCAAATAAACTCTCTATAAGTTTGACAGCAGTGTATTTTCTCAGTGTGTATTCATCCCCACAGGGTCCGTTTTTCCCCACAACGATCTGCCGTTTTCTATTTCAACGAGTCCCTGAAGGCACGCTCTTACACACTGAGCCGATTACATTTTGTTTTGTTTGTTGATTTTGGAGAACATGAAGTCAAACTAATAGGATTTTGTGTGTGTGTGTGTCTTGACTTTTTGTGCAAACAAAAAAACAAAAAAAGACAATGCTTGTGTAAACTATAAACTCCAGGATTATGTTCATGTTTTAGTCAGCACTTGTTTATTTGCCACACGACATCCTGTTCAGCCAGGAAATAAAATGGAAAGGTCATAGGTCAAGGCTCAGGAGGTTCAGTCCAATAACAGCATCCTAATTGCTTGCACCATGTTTGAATTATTCTATTGATTCGTTGGCATTTTCTCTTGTGTGTAACGTCAATACCTGCTTTTAAAAATCGCTCATGCTGATAGGTCATTACACCTTCAATGAATCTCAGGGTGTAACACTTCCCAGGTTTGGGTAGGGAATGAGGCAGCTGGAGGCAGGCTTGGAACAACTCAAAAGTTGCTTTATTCTTTATCTTTTACTTTCAGCAGTTTTTTAATAGATACACACACGAATGCACACACACGGCTCTGTGCAGGTTGGCTGTCTCTCTTTTGCCGACTCCCCAAGAAACACTCCCATATCAAACACGGCCTTGAGCTCATCCTGAAACACCTGTTTTTTGTGTTCGGGCAGACGGTAAAGTATCACCACCCCTGGGGGCATCTCTTTGTGGTGCTCTATGAGATTAGTGCGACTGGGTAGAGGCGAGAACACTTCGGAAGACGCCGCCTGTGAATTGCCAACCTCTGTGAGGTTGGAACAGGAAGAGGTTGTCTCCATAAGGGACCGGGGTGGATTGAGCCACCGCTGTTAGATTTATCTCAAGTCCCAGCTATTCCCTCTCTGGTACAACAGTTGCCAAAGCCACAGGGACCAACTCTCTCCATGGTTTGAGGAGACTGAGGTAAACCTGCCGTGCCCTGCCTCTTTCCTTTTGCCTCATCTCATAGTTGACATCCCCGACTTGCCATGTGACCTCAAAGGGTCCTTGCCACTTGGCAAGTAATTTGGAGTTTGACGTGGGTAGAAAAACAAGCAATGTAAAAACAATGTAGAAAACTCCCATAGCCGAGTACCCCTGTTATACAGCTGGGCTTGATGTTCTTGCACCTGATGCAAATTCTCCTGCATTATGTGACTTAAGATGTGGAGTTTTGCACTCAGGTCAAGAACTTACTGAATTTTGTTTTTACTGTTAAAAGGCCCCTCCTCCCAATTTTCATGAATGACATCAAGGATGTCGCAAGTCTTCTGCCCGTACAATAATTCAAATGGGGAAAACCCCGTGGAGGCTTGTGGAACCTCTTGTATTGCAAATAATAGGGGCTCTAGCCACTTATCCCAATTCCGCACATTGTCATGAAAGTACTTACGAATCATGTTTTTAACATGGAAGAGTGCCTCTGCAACATTGTGTGTGGAGATGTTGCAGAGAGGCACCTTTTCCGAGTATCGTGTTACATAGTCCACCAGAACTAACACAAAGTGATGCCCTTGTGCAGTTCGATCTAATGGTCCACCCCAATTCTTTGGGAACTCGATTAATAGAAGAGGGCTCAATGGCACTTTTGGGGTGGCTGGTGGATTCACCAGCTGACATTCACGACATGCCACTAACAACCTGTGAACATCACCATGAATGCCCAGCCAATAGAAGTGGGCCATGAACCGATTTAATGTTTTGTCCTGTCCTAAGTGCCCCGCCATTGGATTATGGTGAGCTGCCAGGAATAACAATTCCTGATGGCTCTTAGGGAGCAACAATTGGGTCATTTCTTCCTGTGTTTGAGTGTCCTGCATCACTTGATATAACCTATCCTTAATAATGGAAAAATATGGGTGGGAGAGTGCAACATTAGGTTGAATTTGCCGTCCATCGATTACTCATTTGGCCGAAGGAATGCCCAGGGTCTTATCGTGTGACTGCTCCAAGAGGAAATCCCCCAGGGGAAACCCCACTAAGAGGGGAGGAGCGGGTCCTTCCCCACTCCCTGTGTCCTCCTGACGTGGAGCTGAAGTTGACGGCCCTGGCACTGCCTCCCCAGCCAACGGTGTGCACATTCTATGCCGTCTCTCACTACTCACTACATCCACAAACATTTCCTTCACTAATGCAATAAACCCCGGCCAATTTGTCCCCAGGATTAGTGGATGGATGAGGCAAGGACTAACCACCACCTCCACTAGGTGCTTTTGTCCCCGCAATTTATTCATGAACATCCCCATGCACACACCTTCACCAAACATGCATTTCCCAATGCCTCCCCTTGAATTAAGCAGGTACGTCCCAGCACGATTGGGGGCAGCCTGTGGTGCATCGGGGATCCAGACCAGCACCCCTACCTCTATCACATGGTACTGGTCCTGGAAACTTGTGGTTCATCTTTAAATATAATAAATATAAAAATAGAATTCATTAATCATATTTAAAGAACTTAAACAAAAGTGGCAACAATTAACACTTTTAGGAGTGACATGGTTTCACAAAAAAAGGATTTCACAAAGTGTCAAATGAGTAATAATATGACTGTGAGAATGTGGCTAGTCACAGCAAACAGAACTTTCATCTTTTATCTTTTAATAGACAAAAGCACAAGTAACTGTAGCTGTCAAGAATGTAAATTTATTTTAGACAAATATTTGTCTATGAAATCTCTTGACTTACAAAGCCATAGAGCTTTATTTCTGTTTTTTTTTTTTTTTAAAAAGCACTTGGTGGTGGTAGTTTCATGGTTATTATGGTTATTATTTAGTGATTGTAGTTGCCTGGTCACTTGAAACGTAAGGATTTAATCTAAAACTTAATAACTAAAAATATTAACTGTTAACTATAACTGCAAAATTAATAAAATCAGGAAGTTTTATTCATATGAAATGTAGTGTTTCAAATCTAGAATGTGAAGAATGTGGCTGGTCTGAAAGTTCTTTGAAGCGTTTCCTTTAATAAAGCCTCTGGATGTGCGTTATTGGGGATAACACGAGCAGGACGCTTGAGGTGAGAGACATCAGGTATGAAATTAGGCTGGGTGTGAGATTCCAGACTTCTTCTTCTTGACAGCATGTCAATTTTTTTTTTTAAAGTTCTATCAGGTTTATTTTCCATCCTGACACCTCTCGACACGACACTTCAAAGTGATGTGAAATGGAGTCTGAAATGTCTCAGAGCTGGATTTCAAAAGCCGTTTTTATTTTCTCCAACTTAAAGTAAATAAGTGATTATTTCTGCAAGATAATAATTAAGAGTGCTACATAAACACAGACAGACAGAAGGTATGTTTATAATTACATACTACACTAACGAAATAACCGGAGAATCGACTTTGGCACATGCGTAACCTGACTCTGAATACAAGAAACTTTCTCTGTGTAACCTTTGGATTTGACAACTATCTATAAGGCCCAATATTTGTACATTTATTTGTATATTTGTAATATTTGAGTCTAAATACAGGATATAGGGTGAATTCAGGTTAGTAGAACTGTCTGATTGAAATAACATGACTTAATTCACGTGACATCATATAAGGGGGGCGTGGTCAGCACCAAACGTGATTTGAGGTAGGGAAAATGACATACGCTGTGGTTATAAAAATGTCACTACACGACCAAAATCAGTTTAGGAGCAGGGTCCAATCAAATCCTGAATAATTGTACTTGTATTGTACTTATGTTATTTTTGATCTACAAAAATTCCTTCCTCCTATATTGTGTCTTTTTATCCATAGCAAAATTCCTTTTTTTAAATAGTAATTTTATGTCCATTGTGCTCGGATAGTGAGTATGAGTGGGACTGAGAGCAAATTAAAAATGTAAGTTTTTTTTATTTTGTTTTTGCTTTTTTTTTTTTTTTTAATTCCTTAAGCATGTCAGTCATTTCTAAAGTGGTGTTAATGAGAAATATGAATTATTTGTTCATTTTTAATTCCAGAAAGTGCCGTATATTTTAAAATGCCATGAATCACATGCGGTCTTAATGAGAGATGCATTATGGGTAGGTGGATGTGGTGTTTTCTGACCTCTCGAACAAGAGAAATAACATTTCAAGCAATCACATCTCTTCTTTTTCACCCGAGCTGAAGAGCCGAATTAGCCGTGGCATCATGCGGGCGATTCGATTAAAGCCGCACAGGGGAATGTGAAGCGCTTCTTCTGCTGAGACGCAATTAAGCAGCCATATTTGCGTAAGCACTTTAAAGGCACTATAAGGCCAGTGCCCGAACTGCTCTACTGGAAATACTCTCTTAATACCCTTTTAATTTTCTTCCATTTTTTTATGACTCCGTTTTATCAATCACATCATGGTTATGTGAATAATCTGCATGAGCGACCATTACTCAGAGGAGAACCGGGTCATGGGTTCTGTGCATCATCAGAATATGTGGACAAAATAACACACACATGGGTAAGAATGTGGTACAAACTCCTAATTATTGGTAACATTTAGTCTCCTGATATTTGGTACAAGGGGTTCTTCAAGGGTTCTTTAAAGGTTCATTGAATAATTAAGAGTTCTTAGACTCCTAAGCAAGTTCTACTTATAAGAAAACACTTTAAGGGTTCCAATTGACCCGTTGTTCTAAGAATATACCAAGTACCAAGAAGATAAATGTAAAACTCCTGACAGGTTCTAAATATTAAGAAGAAAATAATGGGAAATCATTTGGAGTATTTGTCACACACTGTTGTTTACTTCAACATTTATAGAAGTAGTCTCCAGTGTCAGCACTTTATAACAGTCAGATCATATTCAGGACAGAGGACTTAATGATTTGTGGTTTGTGTTTTTTTGTCTTAGAGAAAAAAAGAGAGTCTGGTGAGGGAACAACTGTTTACAGTTGCTATAAAGTAAGTGAGAACAGGAACTAACCTGTTTCACAAAACATTAAATGTAACTTTAAATGGATAAAAAGTATGATGTGCTCATAAATAAAAACCGTAATCGTTGAAAGGTTGCTGTGGTATAAGAGGAATAACAAACTTTTTGGGAGGTGACAGTAATGTGCTCCATCACACTGTTCCATCGCTCAGTATTTTCCAGACGAGCCGTCATAGTGTGATTTATTTTCAATTTTAAAGTTTTATATCTAGCAGTGAGAGATTAAAAACATGGTTTAATAAAAGAATATTTAATTAACACTTTTGTGACCCCCCACACGGCAGTGTTTTTTGCTCTCAGCCTGAGCACTACATGCCTTAATGGAGCAGTATCGAGACCGAGCGAGAGCGCAAACGAATACATATTCAATACAATATTGCACAAGTATCGAATATTAAATATAGAACAGCTGTGTGTGTTGGTGTGTGTGTGTGTGTCCGAATAGATGGAGGGGATATGCGAGATAATAATCAGACACACCCGATTTCTGCCACTGTTAATAATAATATGTGTAAATGGTAGCACTGGTGACACACTAAATCATTTTTCATTCCATTTGTGCCTGTCGCCTAAAAAACACCACCACGCCGTTATGTTTTCCAATTTTATCAGACGGGAAAAAAAATAATAAAAGTGCTGGGTTCTGTTATTCATTCATTACAGTCAGCATGTCCGTGACAATCTGGGACTGACCTGATGAATCTCAGTGCTGAAGCTTATTTATTTCATGCAGTATTAGTTCAATACCACATCATCCGTTACACTCTCACTCAATACTCATCATTAACTCGGTGTTATTAATTAAATACAGGATATAATAAATGATAGAATGTATTGTATCAAAGGTTAATTAAAAATGAATTGATTAACCTTTGATGCAATAGTAACAATTATTGTTAATTGATTGCTGACTATAGAGCCAAAATCCTGCCTGCTCTTAACGCTGGACCCCTACCAGTTCGACTATTGTCCTAACAGGTCAACCAGGGACTCCATCACCACTGCTGTCTACTCTGCCTTGACCCACCTGGATAATAGCAACTCCTATGTGAGGATGCTATTTATCGATTTCAGCTCAGCGTTTAATACTCCAGCCAAGTTGATAAACAAGCTCACACACTTTGGCATCAGTACCTCCCTCTGCAATTGGAATATGGACTTTCTCGCATACAGACCACACTCTGTGAAGCTCGGCAACATGACGACCTCCACCCTCACTCTGAGCACTGGTGTTCCACAGGGCTGTGTGTTCAGCCCTCTCCTCTTCTCTCTGTACACTCACGACTGAATGAAACGGCCTAAAAGGATGAGGTCCAGCACCTGGCAGAGTGGTGTGCCCTCAATACCCAAAACCAAGGAACTTATTGCAGACTTCCGACAGACCAAGAAGGGTCACGGACACACCTCTATTCACATAAATGGAGAAGAGGTGGAACGCATGGCTATCTTCAAGTTTTTGGGATTCTTGGGATTCATCGGGAGTTCACATCTCCAATGACCACTGACCTGGAGAATTAACTCCACTGCCGTGGCCAAGAAGGCACAACTGCACCTGTTTTTTTTCCTGAGGAGACTGAGGAAGGCTCACCTATCTCCACAGATACTGGTGAACTTTTATCGCTGTACCATTGAGAGCATTCTGACAAACTGCATCTCAGTGCGGTACTGCTCAGTCGCCGACAAGAAGGCTCTCCAGTGAGTGGTGAAAACCGCTCAACATATCATCGGTGTCCAGCTCCCAACAATTACAGAAATCCACAATATATGCTGACTGCGGAGGGTGAGAGGCATCATCAAGGACCCCTCTCATCCCAACCATGGACTGTTTACCCTCCTCCCTTCAGGGAGGCGCTATAGGAGACTGTACTTTCGCACTAGCCGGCTTAGGAATAGCTTCCTTATCCTTATCCTTATCCTTACCCTTATCTCAGGATTTCTTTAATATGCCTTTGCACAATGCTACTGTAATTTTCTACCATTGCACTTTTATGCATAACTGTCACAGTTTACAACTGCTACTGCTGTCCATAACTGTGCACTCACTTCTACAGTAAATACTTTTATTTAACTTACGTGTTGCTATTTGCATTTCTGGTCAGAGGCTAACTGCGTTTTATTGTCTCTGTACGTGTATACTGCAATGAAAATAAAGTTGAATCTGAATACTGTATTTAGACACAGTATTGTCTACAGCATGGCTCAATACAATATCATGTAATAATAAAAACAGTACTCCTCTGGATAATATATTTCATACTTATTGCAGTGCCAATAATTACACTACAATACTGCTCAAAACTATATTTAATACATTGTTTGATACGCTATCAACCATTAAAACAGTCAACACTATACTCAATGCGATTTTGCACAGCATCAACCATCAATCCTGTAATGATACTATATATTGCAATAATACTTTAACAATACTGTGATAAAAACTGTGTAATAATATTGTAATACTATTGTATTAAAGCTATAATAAAACTTGCATGATCCTGTACAGATATTGTGGGAATACTGCAATAATATGGGAATAATGTTGCAGTAAATTGTAATAATACTGCAGTAATGTTACAATAATCATGCCATAATACTGATTAAGTGAAAAAACAGTAATAATACTGTGCTAATATTGTAACACTACTGTAAGTATATTGTAATAATACTTAACTAATACTGTAATCTTTGTGTAGGAACAGCAAAAATACTGTCAATACTGCAATAATACTGTGATTATACTGTACTTATGCTATAATGATACGCCACCAGTACTGTAATAATACTACAATAATACTTTAACAATGTTGTGATAATGCTGTGAAAATATATGACAAAACAGTAATACGGCTGCAATACTATTGCCAGCATATTGTAATAATACTGTATTAATACTTTAATAATAATGCAATAATATACTATACTAGTAGCCGTTAAATACAGTGTTACGTGAAAAAGTATAACACATGAAACGCAACAGGAGGAGTAGAATGAGATATGGAAATGTTAGATAGCAAAATTAATGTGGATAACTTCTAGCATTGATTCTGGGAGGTGGGGCTACGAGACAAGGAGTAAATAAATCAGTCTGAGGTTTTTGTACTTTACTTTGTAATCTCTAGAAACCAAACTGTACCCAATGCACCTTTTAAAAGTATAGTAGAGTATGGTATAGTATTAAATACAGCTTCCCTTTTATACAATATTAAGTATTAAATACTGTTAAATATCCCGTACGCACAAACATCCCCGGTTTTATTGGAGTGAAATTTAAAAGAGTCACTTGAATTGGTTTAAACGCACACACACACACACCTGGTTTGGTGTTGGGCGTGAGAGATAAGACAGCAGAAAGACGGACAGGAAGCAGGTTTCTGTCTTCGAGTGGCTGATAAGAGTTTATGAAGTAGCTGTCACTCCGAAGTGCCCCCTGAGGGCCACACACACACACACACACACACACACACTAACACACACTGAGATAATTGGCTCTCTGGCTGTGGTGAAGAAACTCTGAGGCTTATGCGCAGTTGCGAAATTGCACTTCAGGAAAAGAAGAGCAAGAGGTTTTAGGTCAGCAGCTATTTTCCTCAGGATGTAGTTTAAACGCATTCATTCTGTATTACAGATCAGTTCAAGATCAGCTCCAGAGGTCTTTTCTCCTGTCGTCACACCCCCGTGTTCAGGCACCATCTCCGTCACTGGCTGCTGATGAAATCACTGTAGCGAAAATCGCTGTTTATTTATTTATTTTCATGTAGAAGTGATACAGAGATGAGCTTTTAGGTCATTTTCTTAGCTTAAACACTTGACCAAAAAAAAAAAAAAAAAAAACGGTTCCTGGGATTTCATCACGACTTAACAAAAGCCTTAAAATAAATATAAAGACTTTCTGTTTGTTTCCTGGACTAAACGTATTAACTGAAAGTCTTTGTTCTTTAACACACGCTGTGTCTTTCACGGCTATGTTTTTCGCTCTGCGTGTGTTTAAATGTGAGGCGGCGAAGCGCTGAAAAAAACGCTCAGATTTAAAGACGCCTCTTTAATAAAGGCTCCTTTTAAATCATCGTCTGATGTTCCAACTGCACATGTCTAAACTTACATTACACCGCAGAGCTGTTAAATTCTGCATTCTGATTGGTCAGAAGGTGTTGATTTACTAATTTTCGAACAGTAATACAGCTTCAAATCACAGTTTTACATTAATGCACTCGTTTTACTACATTATCGTTTTTATAGTGACCGCTCATGCATGGGGGGGGATTAAAAAAAACAAACAAATGTGTTTTCTGGTTTCTCTGTAACATGACGAGCTGTGTTTCTTCAGGAGAGAGAAAACACACACACACACATATTTGTCTTAGTGTCTTACCGAGGACCTTCCTGTAACATGCAGGAGTGAGTCTGTATGTGTTTAAGCTTAGCAAATAGTTAATATTCCAAGCAGGGGTCAAAGAAACAAGCAGACAACTTTAAGCCTGGATAATCCATAATCAAAACACAAGGAAATCAGGAGAAACATGGAACATAGGATTCGGAAAACAAGACTCGGACTTGTTATGACCTCTTATGACCTTGCAATAAAAGACAGAAACAGCAAGGTTTACAGAGACAAACTACTTACAGACTCAAAAAAAAGAATAACTGGACACAATCAGGAAACACACCAATCACAGGACAGGGGCAGAGACCAGTCTAAAACCAATGCTGCATCTCAATTCGCCTACTATGCGTCCTAAATAGTAGCCGAGATTAGAATTGATGTGCCCCAAATCGTAGTATATTGAAATGAGTATCTCAAAGGTACCTGGATGGTCTACTGTTTCTGGTAGATTTCCGAAGTGTGGATCCGTGGACACTATTTCAGCTAATATTACCCACAACTCCTTGCGCGAGGGAGGAGGAGTTTTGTGACGGATTGTTTCACCGAATTCAAGGACGTATTTTAGAGAGGTGTAAATGATATGTGGGGGGAAAAAAAATCAAGGGAGTGGTAAATTAAATGATATAGTATAAAATATATAAGGAATAGTGAATAATGAAAAGCTGAAATGCAACAAGGAGTTGGTTTACGGTGACAGTGTGTGTGACTAGGCAACGTCCTTCTCTTCCATTACATGACATGTTAGTATGCCTTAGTACTTCCATACTCTTTCGCTACACAGTCAAATGTATGTATTTTTTTTTTTCATAAAAAGAGTATATACTTTTAGTGCATAGTATAAGTTGGCGAACGGGGATGCAGCATCGGACTTAACGATGCTAAATGCATGATATGACTGTGACGAAAGACAGAAACAGCAGGGTTTACAGAGACAAACTACAGGCTCGACAAAGAAGACCTGGACACAATCAGGAAACACACCAATCACAGGACAGGGGCGGAGACAAGTCTAGAACCAAGAAAGCTGAGAAGGGGACTTAGCGACACTTCAATAAAAAGTTTTTTGTATTAAAAAAAAAAGATAGTTTTCCACACAAATGTTCTTACAAGGTCAAAACTGTCAGATATTCCTTGTGTCCTTGTGAGGACATATCTTGGTCTTCATCAAGCACACCCTGCCCGTACTCACTTACGGGAAGAATCCAGCGAGTAAGTGCGATGGGAATCAATTTGGAAGTAGTAATGTTTGATTTGCAAAGACCCCAAACACACCTCGAATCTGTGTGAGAGATATTCGGAGAGCAAAGAGGCAGAGGTGTGTGTAATGAAACGTCCGACCCAGTCAGTCGAGCTGCTGTGGGATGAGTCGGACCATACGGTTAGAAAGAAAGAGAAAGAGAGACGTGTTCAATCTCTGCAAAATCCTCCAAGGAGGAAAATATTCTATACTTAGTCCATATATTCGTATACATGCATAACCCTTACATATCTAACCCTGCTTGTCATTTTTATCAAATTCCTCTGGAATCCGTGGCAGTATTTGTAGGCTGGAATGTGAGTTTGCGCTGCTTAACGAGAATGGTGCTTCCGAGCGCTCGCCTGTTATCACACGCTATGAAATTGCACCTTGATTAGTTTGTGTTTTGGCCGCCGCAGCCCATTTCCAATCTGAATGGCTCCGAGTGAGCCGAGCTAACGCCGATCCAGGATTCATGCAATTTGCAAGAGTAAACAACAGGATGAGCAGTGAGGAGAACTGCTGAATGGAAATCATCAATCACGCCTTGGAACACAGCTGAGAGTGAAGAGGCATTTGTTAGTCATGTAGCGGTTCTCTTCAAAACGATGTTTTTCTTGGTGAAGCCTGCTACGAGAGGGGGAAAGTGATCTTAGCTTTTAGCTAGGCTAATGTCTCCTAAACAATTCCATGACCTTGAATAAGCTGTAGGATTACACACACACAGTGAGAAGAAAAGAAGCACAGGGAAGTAACCATGGCTCTGTGACTAAGTGGAGGACTGCTGGGAAGGTTTTTAAACTACATCAAGATACGTGCCAATATAGTGAAGTACTCCGGTTTGACCTTGAAATGTTCCAACACTTGGAAACAAAAGTTAGCTTTTTGAAACTTTGGAAAGAAAGGCCATTCTTGTCATCCGGACATTCTCCTCAGCTTGTGTGAACCTCAGTCGTAGAACCTACGTAATCTTCCATTCTATTTCCTTTCATTCCGGACCACCAGAGCAGTTTCCATAGGAATTAGTGGAGAATTCCCATTTGCTTGTATCCTTGCTAACTACTAATAGCTAATATTTTTGACCTTGTGACCATGACATCATATGTGTCACCTATAAAAGCTCCCCGCTACGTCATGCTCGTCCTCTGGCTATTCTCGTCAACCCAAATGACTCAGATGGTTCTCCAGTCAGAACCACATAACCTTTCATTGTACTTCCATTCATTTCAGAGCACCAGAGCAGTTTCCAGTGGAATTAGTGGAACATTCCTGTTTGCTCCTCCCTGTTTCCTGGAGTGCTTATACCAAAGTTATCACCTCGTGACCATGACCTCACGTATGCAGCTTATAAAAGCTCATCACTACATCACGTTCTCTGGTTCTCTTTCCCATTCTCATGGCCTCCATTCAGTTGGAGAACCAAGATTACATATATAACCTTCCTTTCTTTCTGGACTGCCATGTTTGGAGGTTTGTGTGCTAAGTTGATGTGTGCTAAGCACTACTTGCTAACTGACTGAGAAAGGCTAATGCTAAATGGATGGATTTGTTAGAAAATGAGCCAAAAAAAAAAAAAAACTAATCCCAGCTAGCAAACTAGCAACCACCTTCCAGAAAATTCTTTTTGCTACATAATTTATTTGTACAAATAAAAAATGTTGAACATTTTGGATAGTATTACAGTAATGAAGATGCTAAATCAGGCTGATGCAGTACTGTATTTAGACTGATGCCCTTGCAGGAACTGAGGTGTAAAGAAAAAAATCATAAAGGCATGAGTGAAATAAAAAGAAAAACTAACACGATTAGTGTGAAGAAAAACCCGAAAAAAGAGCAGGAAGTGTTTGCGAGCTCGAGGGATGGATTGGGTCGATACACTTTCAGGAAACAGGTGAAATCCCTTACGGTGCTTTCTGTTGATTTCCTTTCAAACTGACGAGACTTTCGGGTCTCTCTGTTTTTTTTTTTTTCCCGCCTGCTCATTGTGTATTCGTGGTACAATGTGTCCGGCTGTGACAGATCAGCTCACTCTGCTAATCGCTTTCCCTCCATTAAAATCCCCTCCGTAAAAATAAGCAAGGTCAGCGGCCGGAAAAGTAAAGCAAAGTCACCACAGTGTCATTCGCATCGTTAGCAGGGATATGCTAATGATGATAATTAGGCTAGTTCATATTAGCATGAGTGTGATGCCCCTGCATTCAGGAGCTAATTAGAATTAATAATGAAGTGGTGTACTGGATATGTACAATTAATGCCAATGGACATTCTGCAATCATGCATATTAGTTCATTAATATTCATAATCATTGATTTTTTTTGTCTATACTGTATAATCCTTAGTTAATTAATATTCATTTTTTGTGTGTAGTGTATAATCCTGAGTTCATTAATATGCATAATCCTCATTTCTTGTAGTCAGTAGATCATTCATAATTAGAATATTCATAATTGTCATTTTGTATGGTGTATAATGTGTATAGCGTATAGAGTATTATTCATTAGTTCATTAATATTCAAACTATTTTTTGCATATAGTGTGTAATGCTTAGTTCATTAATATTCATTAGTTCATTAATAGTCATACTATTTTTTGTGTATAGTGTGTAATACTTAGTTCATTAATATTCTTAGTTCATTAATATTCATACTGCTTTTTGCGCATAGTGTGTAATACTTAGTTCATTAATATTCAATAAGAAAAGTTACGAGTAGGTGACAAGTCGGATCGATCGATAGCTACATTAGCGAGGCTGCAGCACGGCGAGTGGCTGTTCTGCTCCTTATCTCCCAGAAAGCAATTAGAGGCGTAAAGGTTCTGTGTCCACTCGGCTTTCTCTCGACGTCATGCGTGCTGCGGATCACTTCCCGGTTCTAGTACAAAGTGAGGCGTCATCACTGGATTTTTTTTGGATTGAATCTTTAATTTTCTTCACAGACAGAAAACCCTTAATGGTTCTTCGGCTGCCACTCTGGAGGAAACTCTAAAGGTTCTATGCAGAACCCTACAATAAAGTGTTTCCCTATGATTTCCAAGTAGAACCCTTTCAGGAGGGTATGAAAAGAGAGGTTCTTCAACAGTTCGTTAAGGTTTCATGGGATAATTAATGATAAATAATGATGCAATCATCAAAAAGGCACAGCAACAGCTACACTTCCTCAGAGTTCCTCAGGAAAAACAACCTGGAGTGCAAGCTGCTGGTGGCCTTTTTCCGCTTCACCATCGAAGGCGTGCTAGTATAGAGCATTTCGGTGTGGTACTAGAGTTTCACTGCAGCAGACAAGAGAGCCCTCCAAAGGATAATCAATACAGCCCAAAAAATCACTGGCTGCTCATTACTCTCTCTGGAAGACATTGCCTGCTCCCGCTATCTCACTAGCACATAATCAAGGACACATCACACCCAGGCCACCATCTACTTGATCTCCTGCCCTCGGGCAGGCGGTACAGATCCTTAAGAACAAGGACCACTTGCTTTCAGGACTATAAACTCACAAATACACTAGTGATAGTGAAGTGACGTGTAGCCAAGTATGGTGACTTGCACTGCATTTAACCCATCCAAGTGCGCACACACACCCCCGGAGCAGTGGGCAGCCTTTTTTTTTGCTGCGGCGCCCGGGGAGCAGTTGGGGGTTTGGTGCCTTGCTCAAGGGTCTCACCCCAGTCGTGGTATTGAGGGTGGAAGAGAGCACTGGTCATTCACTCCCCCCACCTACAATCCCTGCCGGACCTGAGACTTGAACCCACGACCTTCAGGCTCACCTTCGGGTTACAAGTCCGACTCTCTAACCATTCGGCCACGACTGCCCTCACTAACGTTAATTGTCAATGTACAGTACTACTTCTGATCACTGTGTCCAACTACAGTGACTTATTTCATCAATCTCTACTTTTGTCTACACTTGCTGTTTATATCATATGTAGAATGTCAATGTGCAATACTGGTCACTTTATCTATCACGACTCTAAACTCAATGCACTAAATGTAGAATGTCTCTGGTCACTTACTCAACTACGGTCACTTATTCCATTTCAATCTGTACTTCTGTGTGTCTATACTCAACCGTTTACACCGATGTAGAGGGTAATGTGCAATACTATCACTGGTCACTTATTCAGAATGTTCTGTATGTTCAGTGTGCAATATAATGACCTGCTGTATTTGCTTTGTACTGTATACTTGCTGTACATACATACATACTTTTATACTACACGCTATACTCACTTTATAGCCTGTTTATTGTCTAATGTTATATGTTTGTTTTTATAACACCAGTCAGAAGCAGTGCTCCTAATTTCGTTGTATACAGAGATATACAATGACAAAGGCTTTCATTCATTCATTCATTCATAACAAAGAAGGGTCTTATTTGGAACACGTTATTAGGAAAACACTTATTTGTTCTTTGGATGCCCCTCTGGAGGAAACCTTAAAGGTTCTATGTAACCTACAACAAAGCGTAAAGAGCGCCTTAGGGCACACATTTAGAAAATGTAAGAGTCCTTTGCTTCCCTCTTCAGAGTTAATTAAAGGTTATTAAAGGCCCATTAAAGGTTTTCTGCAAAACAGGGTGTTTCCTTATCATTTTCAAGTAGAACCAGATTTAGGAGGTTATGCATTACCTCTATAAGAAAAGAATGGTCCTTCAGTGGTTCTTTAAGGGTTCATTGGATAATTAAGGATTACAAGAAAGGGGTTGAACTTAGAACCAATTATGATAGAAAATCATTTTTTTGTAGGGTTCTACATAGAGGTAGAGGTATAGTTCTTCAGCGTGAGTTCTCCATGACAAAACAAACCATGATGTTTATGTAAGATGGAACGTATTCCGCAGTCATCTGGCGGACATTGTGTTCTTCGTGTTCTTCGCTTATTGGTAAATTTAGCGCGCTAGAACACCACGGCGTGACAGGTAGTGTGCGTAAATAGCAGGCTGTATCAGTCAGCGCACTGTCATACGGGAGCTCCAGCGTGATGCACCATGACACGGAAGAACGTCCTGTATATAATCTCCTACAGTTCCTGCGGTTCCTTGTCAGTTACCTTCAAAAGTACCTTTTGCCTCCAGACCGCAGGAACATCATCATACATGTTTCACATAATGAAAGGAATTTAGAAGTAGAATCTAATAAATAAAAAAAAAGCCTTTTTTCACATCTGAGAGCTCTCAAAGGAATGTCTGCTGGAACTGAGAACCTTTTTTCTCTGCAACTTCCAAAAGAACAAAGGTTTTTTATCACTGGGAATATATTTTTTTTCTAGCAAACTTTCTTCAGAGAGAAAACAAGAAGTCCATGGAATACATTCATAGAAAAAAAAAAAGTTCTTCAAGGGCTATTTAAGGGTTCATTTGATATTTAAGCTTCCAAAAAAAATGGGGTCTACTTGCAACCATGATAGGAAAACACTGTGAGCATTCCCCCTAAGAGAGACAAACCAAAGAGCTTTTAGAGTAAACTCTTAAGGGTTCTTTAGTTGTCCTTCTGAGGGAACCTTTAAAGGTTCTATTTAGAGCCCTACAATGGAGCTTTTCCATTTCAGCTCCAAGTAGAACCCTTTTAGGAGGCTATGTATTATAGCTAAATGTTAAACTCATGACAGGTCCCTTTCTGATAGGAAAACACTTTTATGTATGGTTCTACATAGAACCTTTAATGGTTTCCCCAGAAAGCCAACTGAATAACACTTCTAAATTTTTTGTAAGACTGAGGGTCAAACAGTACATGTCCAGCAAATGTTAACTAACTTCTGTTTTTAACAAGATTTAATTATGTTACATTCTTAGACCAAAAAAATGGTAAATCTAGAACCTAAAGCATTTTGCAGGTTGTCCCTTTGGGGGATCCCTTAAAGGATCCTATTACGTAAGGTTTCCTTGTCACAAAGAATCTGAGAACTCAACCATCCAAAGAAGATCCACTTTGTTTTATTTTGTACAAACAGAGAACTGAGAAATGGTTCTAGCTCTAGCCCCGCCCCCTCGCTTTAATATTTAGTCATGTGTGATTTTTAATCAGAATCCGATGTTTTGGGTTTAGCATTTGTGACTGTTGAGATGGTGTTGTTCTGGATCAACCTTCTAGACCAGATATTCTCACGGGAATCCGAAACATGCAGCTGTGTTGAGGCACAACAACATTAGTCAGTAATATGTGTGTGTGTGTGTGTGTGTGTGTTTTATAATTTGGCCATTTGAAACTCAGGTGATAAAAGGCTCAGTGTTCCTCTAATTAAGCATGAAAACCCATCATCTTACAATACCATCTCCAATAATTTGGAGTTCTTCAGGGGTTCTTTAAGGGTTCATTTGAGTAATTTCCCTCCCAAAAGTGTCCCATTTAAACCTTTTTGTTAGGAAAATACTTCTGCATAAAAAAGCTTTAAGGGCTCCCACAGGAGGCACAAACCAAAGAGCCCCTTTAGGGTACACTCTTAGAAAATTTAGAGCATTTCTAATGTAGAATTCTACAACAAAGTGTTTTCCTATCATGATGTGTTGGAGGTAAAACCTCTTTTTTGGAAGCTGAGAACGTTTAATAATCCAAGGAGGAACCTTTGAGGAACACTTTGTTCTAAGAGTGTACCAAAAGTACCAAAAAGGAACCAGTCTTAGCTTCCAAAACCAGGCTCTACTTACTACCTGTTCTAGTAGTAATACACTATTTAAGGATTTTACTTAGATTCTATATAAGGGTTCCTCCAGAGAGACAACTGAAGAACCCTTTAGCAAACATCTGATTTTAGCAATTCTGTTTTATACCCATGAGGAAGAAGAACGCTTGTTGGATTTCATACAAATGGAGACTTGAGAAATGGTTTTAAGTAGAACCTCATAAGAAGCTACGAACTTTAAATTAACCAATGAATACTTAGAGTTTAAAAATAGGTTCCTCAAGAGTTCTTTAACAATTCACTGGAAAATAAAGAGTTCTTAGCTTCCAAAAAACAGATTCTACTTGCAACCTAGTCTGGTAGTAAAACACTTTGTTGAAGGATTCTACCGTACATAGAACCTTTAAGGGTTTCTCCAAAGGGACAACTGACAAACCCTTAAGGGAAGAATTAAGCAATTTTATGTTACACTATTAGAAGAAAAGGTAAAGGGTTCTTCACATGTAAGCATTCTATGTAGGAACCTATTACCAAAGGTTTCCTTGTTAGAAAGAGTTCCAAGAAGCTTAGAACCCTAAACCATCCCTTAAGGAAAGCAGATCTATTTTGTACAGACAGGGAACTGAGATAAGGTACGAGCTCTAGCCCTGTCCCCTCGTCTTAACCTGATTTGTTGGTAACTTTGAATAGGAACCCGACAGCATGGGTTCTTTGTGAATCGTGTTGTTTTCAGAGCGCTGTGTAGCTGCGCCTCACTCGGCCCGCTGTGCATAAATAAAATAAAAACACAGGAACACCAGCACATTCATTACATTTGCCTGGCGCTGGAGATCACAGTGTGTACCGCCCTGGGACTTTTCACTGCAGCTAGCGCTTCCATTAACATTAATGTCAAACGGAGTCCTCACATCCCTCTCCTTCTCCACCCGTCTCACCCTCTCACTGTCTCACTCGCTCTCTGTCTCTCTGTCTGTGCTTTTTTGTGTGCAGAACAAACACAAAAACCATAGTGCTGCTCGTTTAGCTCACGATTTCAGATCTCTGAATCAGAATCAAATTGAGATGAGTCATTTTAGTGAATCATTTAAACGACTCTTTGTTAAAATATTTTTATACCACAGAGCTACTAACTTTCTATTTGGCACAAAAAGGGTTCCTCAAGGGGTTCTTTAAGGGTTCATTGGGTTCATAGTTCCCTTTGTTCTAGGAAAACATTTTTTAGGGCTCTACATAAAACCTTTAAGGGTTCCTCTAGAGGGACAACTGAAGAACCCTTTTTTTTAGGAGTGTACATAATACCAAGAATGTTAAACATCTGACAGTTTTAAGAAGAAAATAATTACATTTTGTTGTATTGTTCTACATAGGATCTTTAAGGGTTCCTCCAAGAGGCACAAACTGAAGAACCCTTTAGGATACACTCTTAGAAACCTTTCAGGCTTCTTAGGTTGTCCCTCTTAGGGATCCCTTCAAGGTTCTATGTAGAAGGTTCTTCAAGGTTTCTTAAGAGTTGATTATGGAATTGGATCATTAAGCTTCCCAAAAGGGTTCCACTTGAAATCTTTTCTAATAGGAAAAACAATGTGATGGAGGGTTCTACATTGAAAATTTGAGCGTTCCCCCAAGAGACACAAACCAAAGAACACCTTAGGGCACACTAGAAAAGATAAAACACTTAAGGATTCTTCTTATCCGTCTGTGAGAACCTTTAAAGGTTGTGTGCAGAACCCTAAAATTGACATGTTAGCCTGTTAATTCCAAGTAGAACCTTTTAGGAGGCTGAGGACCCTTAATTATCCAATGAAATGGATAATTTCACTTAAAGGAACCCTAGAAGAACAATTTCCTTAAGTGTGTGTGTGTGTGTATCAACTGGATATGTGTGGGGTACAAACTCCAAATAATTGCTCGTTTAACATGTTTTTTGGGTAATTAACGGTTCTTAGCCTCCTAAATGGGGTCTGCACACACTTACACAGTTATTACATACTGTCTTTTCTTAGAAAAAAAAGGGTTCTTCTTTGGTTTGTTAAGAATTTGTTGGATAATTAAGGGTTCTTAGCTTCTAAAGAAAGAGTTCTGATTAAAATCCTTTCTAAAAGGAAAGCGGGTTTTTGTCGGGTTCTACATAGAACATTTAACGCAATTGTTTTACATTCAGAGACCACTTTAATGGTTAAATAAATAAATAAAACAAAATTCATGGTAACTATGAGCATAGATTTATCTTTAAGATAGGCACATTAATTAATAATATGCTCCACAGCAAAAATGAACCGATAAAAGGATAAAAAGAATGATGTGTCATTCTTTAATAAATAAATAAAAGAGAATGAAACACTCTGGAGTGTTCATTTATTAGAGGATAATTGCAGTTGATTCATTTCCTATAACAGCACTCCAAGTCATGTTTTATTTCTTTACCTAATGCCAGGGAGTTTTGGCTAACCTCGTCCTCCCGGGCACGGAACAAATTTCAGAGTGATTTAAACCCTCTGTGCTGCAGGTTCTAATCCGGTTACGTTCATTATCTCCTCTTAGTGCCGGTCGCTTCACAGTGGCTCCTTGCGCTGTTCGAGTGTGTGTAAAGCGCTGCAGTAGGCAAACACTACGCTTTATTAGGCAGGCTAATTGCACATAGCTGTGACCGCTAGCAGAATAAATTGCTGTATCGTTAGCTGGAAGCGGCTTAATCGAATGATTGTTAATCTGATGATTAGAGGCTGTGATTTAGCATCGTGCGTTCCATGAACACACAAAAATACCAAAAGCGTGTGTGTGTGGAGCTGATGCGGCGGTGCTTTAATGCGGCTTGGAGGAATCGTGGAATGTTTTTCCTGTCTCTGTGCAGAATTCTTTTGGTTCGTCTAATAACACTATGGCTTGAGGTGATGTGTGTGTGTGTGTGAGTGAGGATTTAATGGAAAATTGCTTTGTATCAAAGAGAATCCATTGTGGAACCAACCCGCCATGGCATGAGCGTTTTAATTTTCCTTGTCAGAGAGAAAGAAAATCATGAATGCACCTTTTAAAAGAAAATGTCACAATGGTGTAGAGAAACCTTTAATAAATTTTGATGCATTTTTAATTTTAAGAGAGGCTGGTGAGGGAACAACTTTTTATAGCTGCTGTAACATAAGTGACAACAGGAACTACCTTGTTTCACGGACATTCCATAACGTTAAACGGAATTATCATTATCACTAAGAGGATTGAAAATCAAGCTAGCTAGCTGTGGGTCTGGGGTATTTTTAAATACAAAAAAGGAGGACTATATATATTTTTTTTTGCTCTCATTTAATATTTAACATGGAATCTCCTGCTTTTGGTTTTAGGGCGTTTTCATTTTTAAGTAATACTCATTTTATAATTAAAAAAAAATTAAAACAATATATAAGAGAGAGCGGTAAATATGAGCAAAGTTGCTAGTAAGCAGGCTAGCAAGTTTTTCAGTTTCATAAAACATTTCCACCTAAAAATAATTCTTCAAATAAAGTATATCTTTAGCTGAAACCAGACTTTTGGTCTCATGTATTTGAAGTGTGTCTCCATGTTGCGCTCCAGGAGAAAAAATTGTATATGAAAGAAATTCCTTAAAGTGCATAAATATCAGTGCAATCACACTGCTAGAGTCTTAGAGTCTTGGAGCGTCTGCCTTTTGATATCGTGCGATGAAAGGGTGAGAGATAAGAAACGAGAGAAATTCATAAATCTCTATTTCATGTTCATGTAGAATATACAATAACACTCAAGCACGCGCACACACACACACACACACACACACACACACACACACACACACGGTCTGATATTGTGCTGTACAATCTCAGCGCTTGATCTACGCCCTCAGAGAGTAGGCTTTATATTCCCGTGCATGCAAAATGCATTACAATACTCGGACTCGCATTATACATCCTCGTCTATCTTTCTTCTTTATGAAGCTATATTTCCAGAGCGCGAGTTCATGTCCTTTAGCATTCATGCTATGCTATGCTATGCTATGTACAGTCAGTAATTTCATATAGATCACAGGCTCAGTCTGTGATCTTTGCTGCTGGAGAGGATTTTTTTTTTTGTCTTCATATTTGCAGAAATATGAAACATGAAGAGAAACACATGAATCGATCATACAGAGCATTGTCTAGACGCCGGGTCACGTTACACTTCAGACACGGCTTACTGTGTAACGTTAGCCATTTACCGTAGCGATAAAGGTTTGTATATTTGGAATGTGTGGATACTAAAAAACTCATATTCAGTGTGAAAAAAAATAGTATTGATGCATCATACAAATGTAAAACAAATGTAAAAACAAGGAAAATGAGCTTATATGAGGTGCCAATATTTATGTTGTTTTTTTTTTAAAATTAGAGTAGACAAAATCTAGAGTGCTCTGAAGATGTCTCGTTGCATACACACACGTTCTTACATCTTGGACAAACACGTGCTCTTGTGAGCTTACATATGTGCTCACACACACACACACACAATCATAACACACGCAATCACACACGCAATCATACAATCTGGATTCACACCGTGCAACACCTGCCAGAGCTGATGAGCGTCTTGCTGGCTCGTTCTCTCAATCTTCTCATCATCACACAATGCGGCGGAGCTTTTCATTAACCTCCGCTGATCCTCATACACTCCAGCAGCCACACAGCATGTAGCTGCACACACACACACACACACACACACACCACAGAACACTCATACACATACACATGTGGTTCTAATTTCATCTGTATGGAGATAAAAGTCAGTCAGTTATTAATTAAGGTGAAATATCGTTCTTCCTCAAATGTGCTTAAATTAGATACAGAGTTTTAATTTAAACATCATCTCAAAAACCAGACTTCAGGACATTTTTAAAGACAGGCTTTTTTTTTTTAAATTATTTTTCAAATACCTAAGAGCAAACGTGAGTGATCATCATCGCTCAGTGTTTTAAATCACTAAACCAGAAAAGTTTAAGCAACAAATGATCTCAAATGCTAAACCAGGAAGTGCGTTAAAATGCTAAAGCAGCAACTTCACTAAAACACCAATCCAGAAAGTTTTCTACACAAAACACAAAACCAGGAAGTGCTCTAATAAAACGCTAAACCAGGAAGTGCTCTAATAAAACGCTAACCCAGGAAGTGCTCTAATAAAACGCTAAACCAGGAAGTGCTCTAATAAAACGCTAAACCAGGAAGTGTTCTAATAAAACGATAAACCAGGAAGTGCATTAATAAAACGCTAAACCAGGAATTGCTCTAATAAAACGCTAAACCAGGAAGTGTTCTAATAAAACGATAAACCAGGAAGTGCTCTAATAAAACGCTAAACCAGGAAGTGCTCTAAAACCAACACACTGCCATTATTCTTTGAGCCAGATTACTATAATCATACATTACCATAATGGGTGATCAAATAAAGGTTAAAGGTTAAATAAGGTTATTGTGTGCAAACCCACTTTAGGGATAAATTCAATTTATTTTGATTTAATTTAATTTGAATGTATTTCTTTCTGTAAAGCTGCTTTGTGACAGTGTCCATTGTGAAAAGCGCTATTCAAATAAAATCGAATTGAATTGAATTTCCATGCATCAAGATTGACATCACGAGTGTTTATTAAAGTGGCACCTCTTACCATGTGACCAGGGAAGGGGGCGGGGGGAGTTTTTCTTTAACTTCTACATTGCCCCAGTTCGTCACATGGTGCTTGGACCCCTTAATTTTCTCCTATATGTAATAATTGGTTAATGAGCTTTAGATGTAATGAATAAATCAAAACTGGCACATTAATATGTGCTGTGATGTGCAGATGCACTACTCTCAGATCTGCTGTTATAGAGAATTAATCAATAACTGCTGACCAATCAGAATGCAGAACTCAAGGCGCTCTGGTGTAAGGGATTTTAAAACGCGATACACTGCGTATCACAATGTTTAGCTAAAGTTTTGCTAACAGTGCTGCCATCCGGACATATTATTATTAGCAGTGGCAGAAAGTGCATGGTTCTGATTGTTAACCTCTCCATCTATTCATACACACACACACACACACACACAAATGTAAGAGAGGATTACACGGAGCTATTCTATATTTAATATTCGATACTTGTTTAATATTATGTCTCGCTCGGTCACCGTACTGCTATAAAGGCATGTGGTGCTCAGTCTGAGAGCAATAAACACTGCCATGTGGGAGGTCACAAAAGTGTTAATTAAATATTCTTTTATGTAATTCTACCCCACACTGCTAGATATAAAACTTTAAAAATGAAAATAAATCGCACTGTGGTGACTCACCTATATTTTGTCTCTACTGAAGAAAAAAAAACAAAAAAAAACAAAACACAAAAAGCGTAAACTCTTCTTAACTAAATTTAAAGTTACAGCTTTATCTCAGATTGTTACAAAGCACTGACACTGGAGACTCCTTCCATAAATGTTAAATAATCTCCTTAACCTTGGAGAAAACTGCCCCTTGTTGCCCCTGGTCCCTTGGGTGTGCTTGTGTTGGGTTGAAACAGCAGGAAAGCTGAGTTAATTAGCGTTCATGCACAAACGCACAAATCTGTGGTTTGAGATTTTTGCTTTTCCCAAAAAAAAACCAAAAAAACAAACAAAAAAAAAAAAACCTTGCCGAACCACTGACAGCAATTACAGATTCAAATCTCGTGCATTGTTCTATAACAGCAGTGCTGATGTTTTTATCATGTTAGTGGGAACACCTGAGCTCTAGCGCACGCCGCTATTATTCCTCCACTACAAAAGCTCAAAGCTTTACATGTGCACTTAGCGGCTGCTTTGGCCCCGGAGCGAATCGTGTTAGCCAACACAAACAGGTGTGCGGCGGGATCTGAGAAGTGCTTCCCACTGTAAATATATTCTCCCCTTTTTCATATTTTCTCTGTGGTAATGTACGTGTAAATAATTTAGGGCGTTTCTCCAGGAGTGCTGTGTTCAGGCTCGCAGTCTGGATGCTTTGACGGCACGCCCTATCAACACGGCGTAATTGAAATGGCTAAATTATTCATGCTCACAGAAAGACGAGACCTCACATAGCAGCACTGCAGCTCCCAGTGGCCTCATTACTTTCAATAACACCGCCAAAAATATAGCCGCATGCTACTTCAAAACGGAAAGAGCTACGGCTAATTTGCATGGGAATTAAAGGAATCACAAGAACTCGTATCGTACAATCAGCTTCACGAGGTCACAGCAGGAAACGAGGCGGCGTGCTTTAGGTTAAACATACCGGATCCAAAAACACGCCTTTTCTAAAAAAACGAAAAATATTTACTGTATAATTTGCTAGGTTATTTAGCGCTGTGGGTCTATGATGTCAAATCAGAGGATTTTGTTTATTTATATATTTATTCACCTCCTGGAGTTAATACATTTTCCAGTCACACTGATTCCAGTGTGATTCCAGTCGCACTGCTGTGATGCTTATTTCCTGTTTACACCACAGCACTGTTGAATTCTAGATTCTGATTGGTTGATTCACTTTCTATAACATTATCATTATCGTTTCTGTAGTAACAACTCATTCAAAGGGACTTCTATCGATGACGCGCCACTAATAATAAACAGATTTGGTAAAGTTGTCAGCAGGGTAAGGAGATGTTTGTTTAACATTGATGGAAGGAGTCTCCAGTGTCAGCGCTTTGTAACAGTCAGAGGTAAAGCTTCATTATCTCTGGTAGCTACAATAGCAGGCTAATGTTAGCACAGTGCAGCTTTAAGCAGCTGGCTAGTTTCGCTAATATCACTAAGCTAATGTGCTTAATTAGGGGTCCAAGCACTTTGTATTGTGGACAGGAATAATTTTGTTAGGATTTTTCTTGTTATTATTCTTTCATCTATACTAAGCTGTAAATCATTGATACATGAAACTCAGTTGAGAAAGATGAGCCAGATTGGCCTCATGGTGGCGCTATAGAGTAGTTGTTTTGCATGAACTGTCAGTCCTACACACCAAAAACAATTCCCCAACTCTAGATTGTAGAAGGTTAATGGATTATCAGAACCGTTCTCCTGTGACATGCCTAGAACCTTTAGAACTTTTAAAGTTGTCCTTCTGATTTTAGTTTCTGAAGCTTGACATTAAGTGAAAGTGAAGTGAAGTGATGTGTGGCCAAGTATGGCGTGCTCTGCATTTAACCCATCCAAGTGCGCGCACACACACAGTAGTGGACACACACACACACTGTGAACACACACCCGGAGCAGTGGGCAGCCTTTTTTGCTGTGGCGTCCGGGGAGCAGTTGGGGGTTTGGTGCCTTGCTCAAGGGTCTCGCCCACCTACAATCCCTGCTGGACCTGAGACTCGAACCCACAACCTTCATAAAATTGCTTTAGGAAAGATTAAAGCGTACAAATTTAGCATTATTATTTTCTTGGTCATGGCCTCAGTATTTCGTAACGACTTCCCAGGACCCGGAGCACATTTCAGTTAAATGACACACTCAAACGTCTTCCAATGAAAACTGAACGACCTTAAGAGAAATTGATCAAAAGTGCGAAGTTTGTTCGTTATAGGTTAGCGTGATTTAACTTTGCTGCTAATCAGATCACAATTCACGCACAAAAAACGTTGTTTGTTGGAGTAATAGCATCCGTAACGCAGTTTACATAACGCTAGTGATTAGGTTTTGCTAATCGACTCTGTAAGTCATGTAGGCTAGCTGTATCGGCTGGAGCGAGCGCCTCAAAGGGTGAAACACTTCCTGAGTCTCGAGCTATCCTTGTCCTGTTGTTTTTCTTCAGTGCGCCAGACTGAACGTGACGTGCATTTCATTTCCATTTGCTACCAGAGTGCCACACCTGCTAAAGGATTTAATTCATGCAAAAGTGTTTTGGTGATGCAAATTAAATATGAGGGGCTCTCGTGGTTTTCTGCGCTAATTACCGATAATGAAAATGTGTATGTTTTACATGTTCTGTTGTGTGCAATCCAGTAAAGAATATAATAATAATAACAATAAGAAGAAGAAGGCTGGGTTTCTTCGCAAAGCTTTGAAGACTGCGGTGGCATTGAAAGAAAGACTGTGTCTGCATGTGTGGGCTGTTTAGATAAGACTATTATTGGACGCCAACAGCGTGCGCTCTTTTATGATAATTACACAGACATGCAAATCGAACAGGAGAACAATTACTAATTAGTCAAATCAGATCCAGGGTTATTCGTTTTTCTTTATGCTTTAGGAATATTCCGTTTGAATGGGTAATAAAAGATCACCGAGGATTCTTCTTGGCAGGCTTTGAACTTGCGCGACAAAATATTAATGAGAAAATAGACGGAAAGAAGTAAAAAGTAAAAAGAGAGAAGAAGTAATGAGCAGAGACATCTTCAGACACTCAGGAAGATGCTAATGCAGTAGCGGTGTGAGCTAGTGAGAATATAGAGGAATACTGACATTATGAGACAGAACTAAATCTACATTATTGAATTATTGAATTATTCTAGCACAGTGTGGGCGAAATCTGGCTTCTGATTGGTTGATGCATTTCCTACATTAACATGCAGCATATTAATGCACTTGTTGTGATGTTTTATCGTTTCTATGGTGGCAGCTCATTCACATGGAGGTAAAGCTGTAGCTTTTTCCAACATAGGAAAATGATAAACTTGGGAGTGGTAAGAGTAGCTTTGATACTTCATCACTGATTATTTTCCTGTAAAGTATTTTATGTCCTAAAGTATTTTAATTCTCCTATACTTTAGCAGTGTTTCCAACGATTACAATTTTTTATTTATTGAAGAACACCTTTTCCTTACAGCATGTTTCCTGTCATCATTGATCCCATACATCTATGCAGAAAATAACAGAAAGTCCTTGAGTAAGTGCTCAGAGTTTTGTAATTTATTCCCAGCAGATGTCTTTGTATTGCCTTCATGTACACGCCGTATAAAAGTGCTGCCTCTCGCCCACACATTTACATACATCAGACGTGACCTTTTCATTTAGCCCGGCTCTTTCATTAAGCATGTCGTGTGTGTATGTTCTATAGATGTTGTTGTGCACATACACACACACACACAGCCTGCCAGTCCTACGTGTTGTAAGATTTCATTTAACTGCCTGTGCGTTTGCCTTTTATGAAAGCCTCACCTCCAGCTGATATCAAACAGATCCTCAAGAGTTTCCTCGAATAATTAAGGGTTCTTTATTTTCTAAAGGGGTTCTACGTGGAAACCCTGTCTGCAGATGTACCTTCCTTCCTCCATGCCTAATGTTTTTATGAAGATTGACAGCAAGTTAAACTCCATTCACCACAGAGTCAGGAAACATGTGTTCAAATTCCAGTATTTATTGTATCTTAAAGATACAACTCTACAATGAATCAGAGTGAAACTGAAAAAAAAAACGAGATACTGTATAAACAATCTCCAGTTAGTCTCTTAATTACATATAGCTTCTGAAAAAACACCAACTGTATAGATTAATATAATAATCCTGGATTTACGCACATTCTCATATTAAAATCGTAACTTAGTAAATAGTAAATATCTTTCTTTCTTATCTTTAGCAAATGCCAAATAGTATTTAAAAAGTGTGAATGTGTGTGAATGATGCCCTGAGATTGACTGGGTGTATGCCCCAGTGTTCCCAGCATAGACTTCGGATCCATCATGATCCTAAACAAGATAAAGTGTTTTATCCAACTGAGATCCTTGAAGGATCCAAAGAACTACAAATTTAGCATCTGGCTGGCATTCTGGAGGCATGCCTGTTCTCGTTGGAGATGAGCAACCATGGCCTCATAGATCCATTCTGTTGGAGAACTCTTGGTCCACATTAGCACCATCAATCAAGAGCTGTAACACCAAGGGAGGACACAATGTCTTCCACCAAGTCTATAAACAAATTGTAAGCAGTGTCTTTGGGAATTCTGAACAGATTGAATAGTCGGAAAAGCCAGGTGGGAAATCCCAAAGGATCACTGGTTTCAGCATGCGTGATTTGTACAACTGGTCTATGAGCACCGAGAGAGATTGCAATAGGGCAGTGAGGAGATCTATGGAGCGGTATAATTATGCCGTGGAACAAGAAGCTGCTCTTCTCAAATATCCAGGGATTAATTGCATTGATTTTGGTTTATGGATCAGAGTTGACTTTACATCAAATCTCAGAGCATGTCAAAGTAAATTTTGCCCTGAGGACAGCAATGGCAGCATCCTTGGTGTAGTAGAGAGAGTAATTTTCTGTGTGTATGTGTGTGTTTTAGAGGGATATCCACTCTCCTTTCACATGGCTGTCACTACGACATGGAGAGGGATTTAGATGATCCACTGGAAATCATTCCCTCTCAGTCCTCACATAATAAAATCTGTGCTATAGGTAAGGAATAAAACACTGTGTATGGTGCAGCTATAGGAAAATAACCAATGAGGGGAGCTACTGTTACCACAGTGCCAAAGTAGATTCCTATACAACAGCACATCTACAGATGTTTTATTCCCCTTACACCACAGCAACGTGCCAATAATTACAAATTTTAATTTATTAAAGCATGACATCATACTTTTTTTTTAATCTGTTCATAGTTACAATTACTGTTCGTGAAACAACGTTCTTAGTTCCTGTTCTCACTTATGTTATTGCAGCTGTAAATAGTTGTTCCCTCACCAGCCTCTCTTTATTTCTCTCTCTTAAAGTTAATAAAACAAAAATATAAAACTCAACTTCTCATGTTACCAAGAAACCACAAATCGTAAACTCCTCTGTCCTGAAGATGTCGGAAAACGTAAAGCTACATCTTTACCTCTGACTGTTACAAAGCACTGACACTGGAGACTCCTTCCCTAAATGTTACACAAACCTCTCCTTACAGAAGACTTCACCATTTGAAAGACTGCACACATTTTTAAATCCATTTGCGTGGAGTATCTGCCGTCCATGTCACTGTGAATGAGCTGTTACCATAGAAACAGATATACAGCAGATTTGTTTTCACTAATCCAGCTGGCTTTCATCTTCCAGGCTCTAGCCATGGGAGGTCTGATTGTTTTCGCTGTGTATGTTCCCTTTGCTCTGTGATGGTTCTATGTGTCCTGTTTCTGTTGTCACTGCTGGTGTGAAGGGATTGTTCTACTTTGGAGCTTCGCTTCTTTGACACGCTGATCCGTGTCGCTGTTGTCCACAGTCCAGGCAGCTTCAAAGCAGCTCAGAGTCAGAGTGTGTGGTGCTTCATGTGGCTCTGGCACTTTACAGGGCAGCATTTGTGGCACTGCTGAGTGGTTTCTGATTTGGGTATTTGTTTAATCTCTGCCTTTTTATGAATAAATAAATGAGTCATTTTATTATTTTATTCATCTTCAGTAAGCGCTTTTTCCTGGTCAAGAATTTTTGAGTTTTGTTTCCATGGTACTGATATAAAAGGAGTTAGTGTGTGTCTGTGGTAGTTGCCATGGCTGAGATGCATCACTGTAACATTTAGCGCATGCCATGCTTAGGAGGTGCTCTTTCACTGCTTAGGGGCCGTTTACACGACGTTTTCAGCCAAAAACGGGAAACTTTTTATGCGTTTTGCCTGTTCGTTTACACGACAACGGCGTTTTGGGGACTGAAAACGCATATTTTTGAAAACGGCTTTCAAAGTGCACGTTTTTGAAAACGCCGCCGTTATCGTCTGCGTGTAAACGGGATACGGGAATACGGGAACGCAATATGGGAATCTTTGAAAACGGTGACGTCATGCGTGTGCGTAGTACGTGTTAGGTATGTAGACATGCGCAGTACGTGTCTATTGTAAAGGCAAGCGCATACGTAACACAGCCTTTTTTGGCCGTTATCGCGGATATGTGTAAACGCGAATCATTTTGAAAACGTTGTCATGTATATGTGAAACTTTTTGAAAACGCAAGAGAAAAACTTTTCCGTTTTTGACTACATCGTTGTCGTGTAAACGTAGCCTTAGTTTTTCTGAGTTTTGTCTTGTATGATGCTTGTGGGCGTGGCTATGTGTAAATCAGCTATGTAACTTTTGGGTAATTGGCGTTTTTATAACCATCCACACAAGAGTAAACGAAGGTTGTAAATCAGTCGGTAATTTTTATTTTGGTTTGTCCACAAAAACGTTGACACACAACTTTGCTACGAGATTGATAAATGAGGCCCAGTGTCACTAAATGTACCATCCTTACTGCTCAGCGCTGGTTTCTGTCATTCCAAGCTGCAGTTGGTCCAGGAATGGTACTGCTTATCCACTTCCCATCTGGCCTGGGATAAATATATCACTCGAGTGCATGAATTTCTCAGCAGTGTGGGATTCTTTAACAATTATCCATTGACACGAGGCATGGGTGTATTGTTGTACAAGTGTGTTAGAGCCTGCCCTTTTAATAGTGTACATTTACTCACAAATTCTTGACAAGATCTCCAAAACTGCCTCAAGGTCCAAGTTTTTTTTTAGGCTTTGTTTATTTTCCTATTTGACATGCAGTAACCTTTTATAAACCAAATGTCAGAAATGTGAATCTGTAAGAAACCAAAAGAAACCTTGTGGATTTTGGACAGATTGTCAGCACATGTGTTCTCTGTTCACATTTTTATGCTTGTCCTCCAGCTCTTGCTCTTGCCCCTTCTTGATGTTTTCCTCTTTTGCATTTGCTGTCCATTTTTTTTTACCTATGCTTGCCACTGGTACGATATTACTCTGAGACCTGTCTAAAAGCGCGGCCAGGCTCTTTCCATTATAAATGAACTATTGGCAGTATTCAGGATTGTGTTGTTGCACAAGTGTGTTATGAAGCGTAGATGTTTTGAGAGCTTTCTCTTATGTCTTGTTCTGTAACATGGAGTACCCTTTCAGAGCAGAGCATCTCACAAACTGAATGACAGACCTACGCATTCAGACAAACCCTGGCAAATCGTTAAGACTCTTAGATCAAGATTCTTCTCTTCACCACCCCCCCCCTTTGCTCTTGGCCTTTCTGGGTTGTTGTGAGCACAATAACATGCTGAGTATGCTTGTTAGTTTTTTTATTTTGTATTTCTGGTTGATGGTAAAACTCTTTTTCATCATCCCCACTTGTTTTCCATTTTCACTAAGATACCGATGTCAGAACTCTGGGTATTAATGTAACTTGATTTAATAACCAATCAGATTCTCTGCAAGCTTCTGCTATTCAGTTATGTGAAACATCAGAATCATGATGGCGATGAGTTTGTTTGGAGAATGGGTCTGTAGCACCCATTTGGAGCTGTAGGGCCTGTTTGGAGCTGTGGCACCCATTTGGAACTGTAGTACCCATTTGGAACTATAGGGCCTGTTCGGAGCTGTAGGGCCTGTTTGGAGCTGTAGGGCCTGTTTGGAGCTGTAGCACCCGTTTGGAACTGTAGCTCCTGTTTGGAACTGTAGCACCTGTTCGGAGTTGTAGCACCCGTTTGGTGCTGTAGGGCCTGTTTGGAGCTGTAGGGCCTGTTTGGAGCTGTAGTGCCTGTTTGGAGCTGTAGGGCCTGTTTGGAGCTGTAGCACCTGTTTGGAGCTGTAGAGCCTGTTTGGAACTGTAGGGCCTGTTTGGAACTGTAGGGCCTGTTTGGAACTATAGGGCCTGTTTGGAGCTGTAGGGCCTGTTTGGAACTATAGGGCCTGTTTGGAGCTGTAGTGCCTGTTTGGAGCTGTAGGGCCTGTTTGGAGCTGTAGGGCCTGTTTGGAGCTGTAGGGCCTGTTTGGAGCTGTAGCACCTGTTTGAAGCTGTAGGGCCTGTTTGGAGCTATAGGGCCTGTTTGGAGCTGTAGCACCCGTTTGGAACTGTAGCTCCTGTTTGGAGGTGTAGGGCCTGTTTGGAACTGTAGGGCCTGTTTGGAGCTGGCTCTGGGCTGCAGAGATATGTCTCCTTGGATTGGCCATGGAGTCAGATGTGTAACACTAGACATCAAACACTGTAAAATACAAAGTTGACAAAATAAAATATATGAAAGATATCTCAAATCCAATCCCATAATTATCCAGCGTTTCAGGCCTGTACCAGATCCCAATCCCAGACTATCATATGCACCACACGAGCTGAATTTTTCTCCAAAGCTTTACCCTGGTGCCATTTGCAGGCCTCGGTCAGAGTTCTGGGTTTAGTTCTGCTCTTGTTTGATGTGCAGTAACCTTTTAGAGTGGAGTATCTCTCACACTGACTGGCAGAACTGCAAGTACAAAGTGTAAAGGAAACCTGCAGACTGTGGAAGGCTCTTCACTTTTACTCTTTTCATCTTCTTCCACTCTCAGTCATCGTATCTCGCAGTTCTGTCTCTCTCTCGATTTCAGCTTCTTTATCCTCCAATTCCGTTCTGTGTTCTTTCTCTATCATTCTTGCCCTCTTTGCCTCCCCTCTGTAGAAGTTATAAGAGAGTTATATAAAGAATAAGCATAAATAAGAATAAGCATAAGGTCAATGGAACCAAATATGAAACCAATTATTATTTGGCTATAATTTTGAGGGAAATAATGTTATGAAAAATGTAACATACTATTGGTTATTATAAATGGTATTAATAATAGTAATCAATTTTGTAAATTTAATACATGCTTAGCGTTTGTATTCATTTGTATTAAACTCTATTCCCGAACTGATTTTAGGCTGAAGCAAATCACACTGCAGGTAATAAATTAATCTATTTGCATTGACTCCACCCACTTTTTTTTTTTTTACATTTTTAAGCAGAAATGCCAAATATGTAGAACATGCAAATCTGAAAAAAAAGTGCTATTCTGCTTGTGTACAGCTGCTTTCACACTTATTTTTTGTGCTGATATGAAAAAAAGCAGCTGATGCGGCATACGCACTGTAGCCATAGCGATGCTTTTACCACTCCTACTTTGAGGCGTTTCTACATAAAAGTGTAAAAGAGTGGGCGGAGTCGATGCAAAAGTGTCTTCATTCTGAG
Organism: Pangasius sanitwongsei; assembly: GCA_037576675.1. NCBI lineage: Eukaryota > Metazoa > Chordata > Actinopteri > Siluriformes > Pangasiidae > Pangasius > Pangasius sanitwongsei. Next base: position 3,999,643 of record CM075016.1, on the reverse strand, counting down.
ATGCAAATGATCATGACGGTTCAATGAATATGCAAATTAAATTTGTCCATCTGCTAACTTGTATCAACTTTTTTTTTGAGCATGCATGAACTACTTTCCCGTGGAAAGGGTTCGCATCACTGCACCCAAAGTGACTCGATGTTACTTGAGAACAACTGAACTTTTTTAAAAGAATCAGTTTTAAAAGAATTCACATTTCTGTACGATTGCTGTGTGTGCAAAATGTTTGCTTGTGGTTGAGAAAAAGATTACAGAATTCTCCATAAAAATTCTGCTAGCAAACCAGTTTTACAGATGTTTTTATTGCAGATGTTATCCAGTTTTTACACATAAGATTTTTTTTTTTAACAAATCGCGCTCTCACTGTCCACAAAATATTTTATTATGACTGAGACGTATTTTGCTGTGATTTGTGATTGTGATTGTGAATTGTGATTCACTGTACATTCCTGAGATTCAGCGTCTCTCTGGACAGACATCTTTCTTTTGAAGCTAAATGATGGAGGATTGCTAGCACCAGCTACTCATGTTTATTTGCTGCTCCATGTTTGCAAACTGCTCGTGCTTTCTATTCATTGAAAGCACTCACCGTGTTAGCAAACACACTTTCGCGACGTGGCGAAATGGACTGAAAATGCATCACAAATGCACCAGCAATTTAGCTTATAAAAATGCAAAAACACCTGCTCACTTTATCATCAGCGAAACTACACCTCGGCTCATTTATGCCACTGCAGATTTTCTACAGCAGCGAGCTGGAGGGTGCTAGTGATTGAGTTTGACATTTGGTATTACAGAATCTCTCAGTAAAACAATAAGAGTTTTTCTTTTGCATAGTGTGGCGTTGGTGTGTGAATTAAAAAGCTTCATGGCTTGTCGAGTACCATCATTCCTGTCTAGTGAGTGTGTGAGTTTAGCGAAAATACAGCGGCACGGATGGAATCAAATTAGCAGGAAGTGTATCTTGAAATGTCCTTGATGTTAAACACATAAAAAAAAAACACACACAATTCGAAAACCACAAAATAAAAGAGTGTAGACATGAGTGTGTGTCTGAGCATGAGCATGTGAGTGTGAAGGAAACGCTTTCAGAAGCGAAGGTATGAACATGCGGAGAATATGAATCCGAATTTAGCGTAGGTATAATTTTCCTTGAACCGCAAAAAATTATTTTGAGGTTCGAGGACATCATTTAGAGAAAAATTAATATAACAAAGGTTTTAAATAATGCTATTACGAACAATAATCAATTTTGCAAATTGAATACCTGCCCGTTATTCATATTAACTTGTATTATTTTGTATTAACTGTTTTTCCAGCTGCAACATATCATACAGCAGGGGATAAACCAGCAAAACGGTGTCTTAAAAACTCCTCGCATTATGGATTAAAAAAAAAAAAAAAGAGCCAAATTCTCTCTGCTCCTGCCGGTTTCTCAAAAACGCACCTTTGAGGAAATGAAAATATAATAATGTGTTTGAGAGAATGGAGACCACCAGCTGCTCTATTCACTCAGCCAGCAGCGGCCTCTTGAGCTTTAAAAGCTCCGGGTCCTGGGTAGGTCCATTCGAGGCTCACTCCAGGTGAAATGAAATGTCCACTACTTCAGAGAAATGGATCTGGACAGAATACAGTGAGAAAGCAAACACACACACACACACACACACTATGATGAGAGTCTGAGCTATTTTCTTCAGTCCTAAAAGCACACACAGAATCCCTGAGATATTTATTTGCCATCTTGTGATTGAATGTAGATAGGGTTAGACAGATTATCCTCAAAACCAGTCGAGTGAGGCATGATAAGGCGGAGACAGGAAATGAGAGAGAGCAAAGAAAAGGCTCGAGGTTCGAGGCGATCTGACGCATTTTCAACCTTTTCTCAAACTTTTTGAGCAAAAACAACCCCATCCTATGTATATATGTATATATATATATATATATATTTCAAATTCCAGATTTATAATTTAGGTTGAATGAATGAATGCTGAGTGGTAAATCAACATTCAGTAAACGTTTCTGCATATTTTCACTACTTCTGTTGTTCCACTGACTCAAAGTTGCGGAGGAACTAGCGGAGGTAGCTAGACGGAGAAATCCGTTCAGATTTAATTGCTGAACTCTTACGCTAGCGCAGCACGTCGGGATCGTGACACCACCGCCTCCACCACCACCACCATCGTCGCCATAAAACTCCAAGTAGACTTTTCAGTTAGATGTGGCTTCTTTTAATGTGACATTCTTTTCAGTAACATTTCAAAATATTAGCACCCAAAAAAAAAAAAATTCGGAAAACAAAAGAGGAGATGAGCCCAGTTATGAAACGAGTGCATGCGGAGGGGTGTAAAACGAGTTTCTCCAGCCGAGCAGCACGGCAACTCGGCAGCTAGCGGTGTGTGAAGAGAAGAGAAAGGATTCGGATGTTCTCTTGTTCATCAGGGTTCTGAATTCACGCTTAATGATTACAGACTTACTTAACACACATCACGCTTATTATTTAACACAGATCACGCTCTGAAAGAGCTGGAAAGGAGAAATCTGGCGAACACTAATGAACACGCTCAGCTTTATTAGTTCGGATTTAACCGTGGAAAGACGATGTCATGGCCTGAAAGGTTAGAAACAAAATAAAAGACTGAGTGATGAAATAGAGTTACTGTTATCACCTGGAAGATGATTATTTTCCTATAACAGCTAATCCCGAAGTGTTTTATTGTGTTTCTAGTTACATTTAATGTTGTGGAACGTCCAAGAAACAAGTGAGTTCCTGTTCTCGCTTACGTTATAGCAGCTCTAAACACTCGTTCCCTGACCGGCCTCTCTTTTTTTCTCTCTCTTAAAGTTAATAAAACATACAAAGCGTAAACTCCTCTGTCCTGAAGATTTAAAGCAAAACTTTAAAGTTACAGCTTTACCTCTGACTGTTACAAAGAGCTGACACTGGAGACTCCTTCCATAACTGTGAAATAAACATCTCCTTACCCTGAAGAAGCACCTTCACCATCAATGATTATACACGGTTTGCAATCTGTTTATTATCAGTGAAGCGTTCTCTGTACAAGTCCCTGTGAATGAGCTGTTACTATGGAAACGACAACGTATTAGAACACGTGCATTGATATAAACCTTCTGACCAATCAGAATCCAGAACTCAGCAGCACTGTTTAATTTCATATTTTACAGTACCATTTCTTGTCAATAAACACATTTATTTATTCCAGGAGTTTTTTTTTCCCCGAGGTTCTAGGTCACTACGTCTCCAGATTTAATGACAAGCTGCTGAGGATTTTTTTTTTATTATTTTTTTTTTTTTTTTTTTTTGAGAAAGTCACACATTGAAGCTGTAGAAGAAAAGTTTTTTTTTTGTTTTTTTTTTTTTCTTGACAGCGACTGAAGAGTGCTGCTGCTCCTAACCACTCGGCTCACGAGGGTTTCCGCGTGTTCTATTTTTATCCTGTTCTAGCTACTGTAGAAAATCAGTCTGATATTTGACCAGAAAAACAAAAGGAGGTCTGAAAGCCTGGAAATAAAAAAAAAATTAAAAAAAAATTAAAAAAAACACTGGTACTTGATGAATCATTAATAAGCACGACGGATGCTCGGGCCTCGCTGATATCTGACCAGCGAAGGAAAAGGAGTAGAGAGAAGAAATCATTATATCATTATTATTTAAGCACCGTAGTCATGCTCCGTGCTTTCTTAGCTTTTGCGATGTATACGTTAATGATATGTATATGATGCGATTTTATTTTTCAGTGAAGGGTTTCACAGTAAAGCAGATTCTTTTTATTGATTTATTTTTTATATTTTTATAAAATGACTCAATCTGTTTGTGATACAGAACTAAGTAAAATATTTATTTTATTCTCTAAATACAGATTTCACTATTTATTATTTACTATTTTTTTTTTTTTTAGAATCATTTCACTATCATTATTTCTGTTTTTATGTTTTAATTATTGTCCTAATTAGATTAGACAAAAAATACAAACTAAAAAGAGAAGAGGTGTAAAATAAGGGCGTGGCAACGCGGCGTGTCCAGGTGTGACCTGATATTTACACGGAATTCTGTTTTGTAGATAAACTCCAGTAGAGTTTTTTTTTTTCTTTTACGTTTTTAACTTCTAAGTTGGATGCACCTTAAAGTGATGCTCAGAGGATGAGTTATGGATCGGATTTGCATTAAAAGTTGGAGGACAAAGTTTCATGTTACGTCGTGATGAGATTTTGAGGCTTTTTTTTTTTTTCCTGCTTTAATGAGAGCTCGATTTTCTCCTCGCAGTGAGGATTCAGAGACTGCAGATGTTTCATGTGTGCTTTATGAAATACAAAGCTGACTGGAGAAACAGGACACACACACACATGGCCTGTTCAACAAAGAGCTTCACTACTGGTTGTCATCTCGAGAGAGCAAGAGAGACAGACAAAGAGAGCGAGAGAGAGAGAGAGAGAGAGAGAGAGAGAGAGAGAGAGGACTTTTTGGCTTCAGAGATGTTCTTGTATGCCCAGGAGAGGTTCTGCAAGCTTTAGACAAAGAGAAAGAAAGAAGAGGAATAAAGCCACCATCCTCATCCTCCATCCTGCTGCGAAGTCTCTTTCTTTATCTCTCCCTTTCTCACCGCCTCATGATCTTTATCTCTCTGCCTTCTCCCTCTTTCTTCCTGCTCTCTTTGAATAGCAAACACGTACACACAGGCCGAACACTCCGGATCCTTTTTTTTAAAAAAAAAAAAAAAAAAAAAAAGATTGTATTGAATTGTATTGTACTGTTGGTCACATGAACAAAATTCTCTCAGTTATAATCCTTTTTTTTTTTTTTTTTAAGTGATTACTGCTAACATGCCAGCATATCTATAAGTGATTTATTCCCCTTATACCACATTAATGAATGCCATACTTTTTATCCGTTTATAGTTACATGTAATGTTGTGGCAGCTCTCACTTATGTTATAGCAGCTCATTTTTCTCTCTCTTGAAAATTAGACCCAAAAAAAAAATGCTGTTACTATAGAAACAATAACATATTAGAATGAGGACATTAATATAAACCTGCACTACTGTCCGAGCTGCTGTTATAGAAAATTAATCAACACCTTCTAACCAATCACAGTCCAGAACTCAACAGCACAGTGGGATAAAAAGAGATGAAACGCACCACTGTAAACCAGTACACCAAATCTATGATTATTAAACCTATTTCTAGACATTTGTACTCATTTCAAGCTTAGATCATCTTGTTCTTGTTCTTATAATAAAAAATTTTGGATAAATTTGCTCATTTCGAGATATTTAAGATATTTTCACTTCTTAAGATTTCCTCTTGTACAGCGAGGAACTGCAGCTCTACACGCGCGAGCTCTTGTACTTGTGTTAAGAATGCGCCGTTTGCTTTTTGTGAGTGTTTTATTGAAACATGTGATGTGTTAAACATTTCATCATGACCTCTACATTGCTCTCTTCCTCAGGAGAATGCACTGATCGAATCCTCCGCTCAAGACCGCAGCACGTCCGAGTCACTCCGAGGTTCTGAAGCGCAAGAGATCGCCGTGCCAATTAACCCGAACAAGCGATTCGTCCTCCGGCATTTGAAGAAAGTCTGACATGGTTAAACGAGGTTATATTGGATCCACCAAGTAAAAAAATTACATGTTTAATTTCCCTATTTATTATTCAGAATGAACAGATAACGTGTTTTGTTTTGTTTTTTTCCAGAAAGTTTCTCAGGGAGTCTGATCGAGAGTACACGTGTGCATCAGGACTGCGATCCTGCGGGATGTAACAAGAAACTCACGTGAGCAGGAGGTTTTTACCTTCATGCAGGCACGAATGAGTGGTCAGATATGAGGTATGTGGGACAAAGACCACTTTCATTAACACAAACATTAAAACAAACATCAGCATTTACACACAACATGAAAATTAATGTATACATTAACACACAACATGGACATTAATGTCTACCTTAACACACGTGAACATTGTCAACATCAACACACAACATGAAAATTAATGTCTACCTTAATACACAACATGAAAATTAATGTCTACCTTAATACACATGAACAATGTCAACATTAACACACAACATGAAAATTAATGTCTACATTAACACACAACATGAAAATTAATGTCTACCTTAACACACATGAACATTGTCAACATTAACACACAACATGAAAATTAATGTCTACATTAACACACAACATGGAAATTAATGTCTACCTTAACACACATGAACA